>JAWPHD010002398.1:0-259380 GCA_037043455.1 Cyrtodaria siliqua
GGATCGGAGGCGCCACGTCTGTGGCGCGGGAGCAGGTGCATTATCATCTAAATAAAACCATGGGGCGATGGTCGTCTGATTATTATGTCAAATATATTCACACAGAGATTCATGTCCTATGTAGGGCGCAAACGTCTATGTGTCAGTAAGTCTTATTTCAGGTTGAAAATTGCTTTCGGCGATAACGTATACAAAGTCGTTTCTGTGCAGAAATAAGTAGAATTTCTATGGTAGAATGGATAAGGTTTGTGGTTGTTCTTAGCAACCTTAAGCGTTGTTACAGGGAATTACGAATGTCCTTAGTAATATTTTGAGGGCCTTTGAGGGCCTTTGCTAGTTACCGACGAACCTGTCGATAAAGTGTATGTAGTTCTTTATTTTAGCATATGCTGCATTAAGAAAAAAATATTTAGTAAGGCTAGTATTGATAAGGCTTGCGAGTGTTTGTAGTAGCCCTACTAATTTAGGAGTTATTACAGGGGTTTACGAGTTTTCTTAGTAGTTCTTTGAAGGCCTTTGTTAGCTATCTACGAACCTGTCGATAGTCTTACATTTACATCTGAAATGTACGAGTGCTCTTATAACGCATCATTATTCATCGATCGAAACCGATGAATATATTTGTGATTTTGTTTAATAAGTGCCGCTGGAAGGAGAATTAATTATTGAAGAACAATTTGTTATTTTTATTCTTTACTAAATTGGGAAAATAAACTGACATGATAGTAACATTGCGCTTGGATATCTATGCTGATTAACCAATTTGACGAGTGTTACAAAATAATGAACACTTTCGGAAAAATAGATTTGGTAGCGAGCGTTTACCAATTTGAAAGCTAACGATTCTCCCGTGTCTAAAATACGGCGCTTTATTCATCTATTGGTAATTGATTACTCGGGAAACAGACTACAACGATAGCTTTAAGAACACAGTGATGCCCCAAATCCAGCCGATGTGCAGTTTAATATAGTGATTTTTTACAACAGAGCCTATATTTATGTATTAAATACATTAATTATACATCGTAAAATATTGGTATACGCTACAAGCTTCGATAATCTCCGAACCCGAACCCCTGCTATTTCCGATAATTTTTGTTATAAATACTAACGACGAATTGATGTTTTGCATAAACATTTTCTTGTTGGTTTTGTATTACAAATATTGAGAATGTTTGCAATAGTAATTCGAAGACATTACTAGTCACCAGAGTTAATGTTTTTCGTGCAAGTGGTATTTGGCATTTAGTAGTATCAATATAGACAGAGTGGGCGATTAAGCGCAGTAGGAAATATCATTCCTAATCACACGATGACTGTCCCGCTGTCTCCGACCAGAGAACATGCTAGATATCTTATTCCTGCAAGCCATTTTAAGAGTCTCTCGGTTGACAAACTAAACTTGATGTTGCACAGTATCTCATGTGTCGTCTGCAGTTTCACTGCATATCCGGTATTATGCGGTTTTCCTGATATAATGATCAATGTTTTCCTGTTTTGGATTATCGTATATTGTGTTTATATTGTTGGAGAGCTTAATTGGGGTTGGAAATGGTAAACCATATACGGATATTGATAGTATGTGTGCGCTAGCTTAGGGCGGTCGTGTAACATATGTTCGGTTACATATACATGTATAGCAATCATACCTGTTTGTATGACGATAACTTTGGTTATGGTTCGTCTTATAGAGTTAAGTAGCAAATTCAATTGTTATTGACAACACATATACGTTTCAAAAAGTGATAGTTAGGTAAACGTTTCACTATTTCATCACTGTCCGTTTTGAAAACGTAACTGTCCTTGATGTTTTAAACGAGAGAAATTAATATACTCACCGTGTGACGTCAGCAATGGAACATATTGTTTAAAAGATGACATTGTTACACGCCCATGAACAGGAAACGCTAGCAGAACGCAGACACCCACACACGCGCATGTAACATAACCATCCCACAGTACATGTACACTTGTTGGCAATGCGGGTAAACCCAGTTTCTATCACCTGCAATTTCATGAAACGACATTTTTGTGACCCAGCAACTAAAATACACCACACTAACATGACACATTAATGACGTGACATGGCATATGTATGACACGGTGAGTCCATGACATTTACATGGCACGCAATTATATGTCACGCAAACTAACCTAACAACGTAATTATTATGGCATGGCAATAACATGATACTGCAATTACATGCAATGATATGTCACGCCAATTATATGGCACGTCAATTACATGAGACTGCCACTGCATGTCACTGCAAATAGATGGCATGATAATTACATGACACGGTACAAAGATGACACGACAATTGCATGACACTGCAAATAAATGACACGGTAATTGCATGACATGGCAATAAGATCATACGGCAACTGCATGTCACTGCAAATATATGGCACGGTATTTACATGACATGGCAATAAGATGAAACGACAATTGCATGCCATTGCAAATAGATGGCACGGTAAGTACATGATATGGCAATAAGATGATACGGCAAATGCATGTCACTGCAAATAGATGGCACTGTAATTACATGACATGACAATAAGATGACACGACAATTGAATGGCACTTCAATTGCATAATACTGTAACTACATGGCACTGCAGCAGCGGGAAGATACATGCAGCGGGAAGTACATGACAGTGTAATTACATGACATAACGATTACATGCCACTGCAAATGAATTGTCTCGGCAACTACATGTACATGGCATAGCAAATACGTGACATGGTAAGTGGATGACACGATACTTACATTACACGACAAGTACTCGGCACGACATGGGTTTTGGTTGCATGCGTTTAAATGTGTGAATACATGTTCTGTTCCACTGTTTCATGTACTCTTATGTCCAATGATTTATCAATTGTTACACCAGCTTCATGTATCATTTGTTACACCAGCCTTGTTCAGTATTTGTTTTACCAGCTTTTACAACGAAACACTGACCAGCACATATTTCTTAAGCTGGCTACAAACATGCAACTCTCAGTTTGTGGGTTGCGTGTACGTATGCTGCTCTAGAAATTACCCTGGTCATGACCAATATATGTAGGTAATCATACTCATAACTCATGTTAATAAGTACACCAACGTATCTTGAATAACAATTATTTGATTCACAAATTACACTTTATGACGAACTGAATTGAATTGCTAAATACATATTCATCAGTTTTAATACTGCTGTACCGTCTTTAGTGTGGTACTATTATAGGGACACTGACTGTAAGCAAGCAGATATTGAGCATAGCCAAATAACTGTCTATTTTTTTTTCCAGTGAATTGTTTACATTTAAACATGAGTATAGACACAGATAGATATTTAGTTATACACATTCCTGAGTATGAAAAACAGAAGGTTTGGTGCACCCTAGAACCTGGTTTAAATCCCCAGCGGCTTGTTTTGACCGTTCCAAGGCGATAGCATTATTGTCAACCCCGTTTGTGTTTGTGACATATGACTTTACATTGCCATTCATATTGATCGTTTGGCGTGTATTTGGATTTACTTCGTTCTGCGAAGGCGGTATTTTCCGTTCGACTTTTATGCATATTTTTATTTTATTATTTTTAAATAATGTGGGTCCCATATTATTTACATTTTCTGCTGATTACATGACATTCATTAGCGCATTAGATTTTATATATTGTATCTCTTATGTTATACATCTGGCTCAGTCGCCACATGTAGTGGCGTTTAACTAGTATTACCCTCTAATGTAATTTTAGTGTGAGTTACGAGTTCAAACCCACGAAGTGGTACTTCTGTGTTTGTACCGCTATTGAATTACGTCAAACAATCTTGGTTTTATTTAATACATATGTAATAATGGTTGGTGTGTTATGTTTGTTATTTGTAATTGTTTTGTGTTTTACAGGCTAAAAGTTACGGACATTGTCCGTTTAATCTTATATATAAACGTTTCATATTAGAGTGTTCCCTAGACGATACTAGACATTACTCTCTGCTTTATATCACGGAGAATAACTAGACGTCTGATGAACTATAGACCAAATTCAAGGACATGCTAACAACACTAATGAAGCGACACATCTCTACCAAACTCTACCAGTCGCCCCCATTTCCCGCCCTGCTGTTTAAGTAAAAATTGAGTGGAATGGGATTTGCATGATCAGCTAAAATTGGCCTTGACCTTTGACCTACTGACCTTAAAACCAATAGGGGCCACTTTTTCAGCACAGGCAGTCCATCTATTAAGTATCATGAAATTTGCTTCAGGGAGAGAGGAGTTATTGAGCGGACAATATTTCTCATTATCTGGTCCCGGTAACTTTTACCTTTAATCTACTGACCTTAAAATTAATCGCGGTTATCCACGCACCACAGGCAGTTCACCTAAGGAATTTCATGAGATTTGCTTCGCAAAGAGAGGAGTTATGGAGCGGACAATGTTTTTCATTACCGGATCCCTGTGGCCTTGACCGTTGAACTATTGACCTCAAAATAAACAGGGGTTGTCCACTTACCACAAGCAGTTCAACTATATATTTGATGAGATTTGCTTCAGAGGGATATGAGTTATTGAACGGACTAGTTTTTTTATTATCGAGTCCTGTGACCTTGACCTTTGACCTCAAAATAAATAGGGGTTGTTCACTCACCACATGCAGTTCACCTATGCAGTTTGATGAGATTTGACACAGGGGGAAAGGAGTTATGGAGCGGACAAGGTTTTACATTATCGGCTGCTGACGACCTTGACTTTTCCAACTAACCTCAAAATCAACAGGTTCTTACACTCACCACAGGCAGTTCACCTGTGAAAATCCATGAGATTTGCTTCAGGAGGAGAGGAACTATGGAGTGGAAACGGCCTTTTATTATCAGGTCATAGTGTCCTTAACCTTTAACCTACTGACCTCAAAATCAACAGAGGTCATCTTCTTACCACAGGCAGTCTGTGTCTGAAGTTTTATGAGATTTGCTTCAGGGGGAGAAGAGTTATGGAGCGGACAATGTTGCGTCTGCAGATAGAGACGGACAGACGAACCGGGTGAATCAGTATACCCCTAAACTTCGTTTAGCGGGGATAGAACGATACATATCAAAGTATCAAATACATAAATTGAGACAATTAAAGTGAGTTTAAGTTGCCTAACCAAGGTTAAGTTTGGAGAAAATAACGCAAAATATGACATTGACCTTGGTAATTTTTGTCCTTCAGTGATGTCCACCAATGTCAACAATACATATGACAAAGTATCAAACACATAAATTAAATATATCATCAGAAGTTAACTCAGGTTAATTCACCAAAACAAACTGATTTTTAGAAAAACTGACGCAACACGTGACCTTGACCTTGGTATTTTTTGTCGTTCAGCAATGTCCACCAATGTCAACCATACATATGACCAAGTATCAACGATATAAAGTTAGGCAATCACATAATGTTAACTGAGGTTAAACTACCTAACCAAGGTTCAGTTACTTAACTAAGATTAAGTTGGCGGTAAATAAGCAAAATATGACCTTGACCATGGTAATTTGTGTCGTTCAGTGATGTCCACCAACGCCAACAATACATATGACCAAGTATCAAACAAAGAAAATGAGGCAATCACATACAGTTAACTGAGGTTAAGTTACCTAACCAAGGTTAAGGTACTTAACCACTGTTAAGTTTTGGGAAAATGATGCAAAATATGACTTGACCTTGATAATTTTGACATTGCTTGACATTACTTGATGTCCCTTGACCAACAAAGAATCTGACAAAGTTTCAGAAAAAATCGAGAAACGGTTGTTGAGATATACGGCAGAATGAAGAAATAGCGAATTAAATTTTATCGGAGAGTTGAACGAGCATTATGTAGATACCGCTCAAAATAAACGATGAATTCATCGACTTAAATTGAAAGCACACGTTTAAATTTAAAAAAACAGTGACCTACTTTGCCACTGACCGTTCCAAGGCGGTAGCCCTATTGTAAACCGTTTTGTGTTTGTGATGTCATTCGCATTAAATATTGCTTTTGCCTTCTTGTTTGACTGTTTGCGTGTTTGCTTCTGTGTTTTGTGGTTTACTGTCCTCCTTGAATGCTATTTTCCCTGTCCGATATTTTTATTGAGAGGTGCTGCAAATTATATTACCTCCCATGAATTGACTCAATACAACTTAGTCTGCTACTTTCTCTTTTGTCTGTGTTTGTTGCTTCCACGGAATCCACCTTTCTGTATGTATTAAACATACATAATGTGTTGCTATGATTCACCGATGCTTAAACTGTTAAATTATTGAGTATAAGGGCAAATTAATTGTCAGGCTACAGTTACTACATGCTTTTTTTTTAGGTCACCGCCATGCTGTTTAGACAAAGTGAGCTCAAAATCAATGATTTTAATAGTCGTCAAGAAATCTGCATCTGCCTAACTAGGTCCAAAATAAGCTAAATTGCATCAGTATAACAGTTTTCAATAAATTCTAACAAGCTAATGTGTTGAAAATGTATATGGATATCCTTGATTCCCGGCATGAAAACAACCGTTTCTAATTAAATTTAGCTTAATTTGGATGTGACTTCATACATTCTACATTATAAACAGCTTACTATTTGAACATGACAAACCGATTTTATTGGTTAAAGCTGCATAGTCCCTATTTTAACTGGTAATAACTCATGAATATGAATGAGTCACGGGTGAAGTAGTTTCAAATCGACGAACACCTCAAAAGTCGGTATATAAGGAGAAATCGATACGTAAAAAATCACATTTTTATTTAGCCTCCGTACAGGTAACCTCGATAAATATACGGCTCCAGAATATATGTGATAAAAATATAGTTGCCCGGAACGGGATTTGAACCAAAGCCTTCCACTTGTAAGATTTGAAGGATGTACGCTGAACCTCTAGACCACTGCTTTTTATTGGTATTTTGTAGCATTTTTAACACTAAATAGGCATTACGTAATAACAAGAGCGCGCACACAAACTCATCAAGCGCTAAATAACAAGTCGAGATATGGTTGATTTGAGGCGAAGTATTAGTTTCATATTAATAAGATACAGTATTACACCAGGCATTGCTAATTTACACGTGCGACACTATGGGCTGCATATTTATTGATCCATCTTTAGTTGCGTTCAAATATGTTGTTATTTTGCCTCATAATATATGGTAGTTAGTATACTATTTTCTCAAGTAGCATTGTAGTTCAGCGGATAGCGCACAGGACTTGAAATCAGAAGGTCGTGTGTTCGAGCCCCGAAAGAATCTAACATTATTTGTTCAGCAATAATTACTGTTACCTGTGTATAGGTACGATGTGCACTGGTCGATGTATATACAGTAAATGATTTCTTGCGCTATATTTGCTCTCTTAAATACCCGATTTCGACATGAGCTGGTGAAAATGAAGTTACAAATAAAGACACGCCTACAAAGAAGAAATCGATTGATATAGGGACTCTGTAGCTTCAAGAAAGTAGAACAACCGAAATCGTGATGCAGGGCAAAATAGTGAATACTATTTACTAGGTATCGGATTTATTTCTAATCTAAAGGACTAGTCAAGTGGTAAATTCATGTTAAGTATTTATTTCGATCATCCAAATTCAGTCGAGCCAGAGAAACAACGCACCCTCCCACGATTACTACGCCGAAATGTAAACAATCTAGTAATGTTAGTAACTATGACACATTAGCACCTTATATACGCATGTTGAATGTACAAACATGGTTCTGTATGCAGATACAGAGCAATATTCCATATATTCTTTTAGATGCACGCATATATGAATCTTTTTAACATGGCAAATATAATGATACACTTTTAAGAGGCATACTGTATAAGGCAAATATTTTCCTTATTTATTTATTGGAAGATATTTCCCCCATACTTTGGACATAAAGAGCATTATCAATAAATTTCAGATTCGTAAATACCGACCTACTGTTCACACTTCTTGGATAGTTCTTGACGTGTGTTAGAAATGACTGGTAAACTTCACTGTGCCTAATAACCTGGTCAAACACAAAGTGGCCTTTTTGTCACTGGCCATTCCAATGCAGTGCCCATGTTTTCAGTTGTGTCGTGCAATTTGTTTACATGTATCCATGTAAGTGATGCTTGTCATGTTCGCTTTTTATTTTTTTGGATGATTGAGTTGTTCTCCAAAATGTAATGCTAACTGTCCAGTTCGACTTTTGTAGTTACTGTTTTATTTGTGTGGCATTCTTTGTTTAATTATCTTCTTTTTTTTTTTCTTTTTTTTTTTAAGTTTTGAATGCGTGTTGTTTGATTGAGGAGTTGCTCTGCGAATACTACTTTTATTTTGTTTTCATCTCTTTAGCTCCAACCTTTCGCATAATGGACTATTTCAAATAGGCCATAATAAAGAGGTGTATATGCATCAACAGGGACAAGTGAATATGTGTCATGACTCAGTGGTTTGGAAAGCCGATTATCCTTACTATTCAGTGTCGGTGAGTAGCGCTCACGTGTTTCCATTTTATGATTTCGTCTCAGTTCTAATAACCACATCAATTGATACAATAAAGCATCTCACAGATATATCTGAAGTAATACTTTTACGAAGGTCATTATTTGACCGACACAAGTTGATGCATGCACGTTTGATATTTTCTTCTATTTATGGCTATAATTGTCTTAATAGTGTGTTTTTAGTGGATATCGTTCAGTGAATGCTTTTCTATCTTTGTTCAGCATTCGACTTAATCGAACATCATCATTTTTTTAAGAATTGTTCAAAAATATTATTTCTGTATTAAATTGAAAAAATAATAATGACAATGGCATACCAACAGTTTGCTAATATGGTGCAATGACGGCTTGAAATAATTGTTACTTTCAATCTGCCACCAAGTCTGAATGAGTGTTGTATTTGAACATTGATACATGGCAACGGTATATAAACACATTTAATGTTTCAACCGATCAGATCGCAGGACATTTCTGAAGTGCTGTTAGAATATTGAATTTTCCGTCACAAATCAAGTCCTTGGCCTAATTCCGTCAAAATAATTTGAAATTATGTGTTTTTTTCATTGCGTTGATGAGTAAATTATTCCAAAAAAGACATATTAACACATCGACATTAAGCAACATTTGCAACATTAAAAGGTAGACTTACCTTCATATCTCCAATTGCAATGCAATTTATCCTATATAAGCTGGTAAATGTAGGAGTATATATTGGTCCATATACGTACAACCACTGAGTATATTTGGTTTACTAGTATTTGTCGAAAAAAATATGAAAATATAAACACATATGTGTTGGTGAATATACATTTCTATCACAGACAGACAGGAATCCGTTCCTGTTTTGTATACACAGGAAAGAAGTATTTATGTGTAAAATATTGTAAAGTAAAAGTGTGTTTTACTTTTTATAGTTGCTTTCCGTATTTTATATATGTGTTTACATATTTGCTTGTTTCGACAATTTTGCTCAAAGTGAGTGTTGATTTCTAAATATATTTGTATCTAATATACATTTATATCACAGACTTAACGGAATCTGTTCCTTCTTTGAATGAAAATGTTTCATAGGCAAAAGATATTGCAATATAACAAGTTCTTACATTTAAACTGTGTGTTACAGTTTATTTATGTTTTTTTAACATATTTCACAGATTTGACTCGAGATTCGCAGTTTCTACACTTTCGCTCAAAGTTGTTTTGAATTTCCACGATGTCCGTGATAAAAATATGCCCCTTCTCTTTAGGAAACATGTGCAGTTAAATCCTCGTCGAAATCCGTGACTCATGAATTAGTCACATATTGGATTTACAGCTGAATTTGCAAGATCGAGCAAAATCACCGGTTGGTAGACGTATGTGGACACCTTCTCCATAGTTTCCGCCTTGCTGGTATTCGTCAAAATAAAGTCTATCCACAGGTTAACGATATAATAAGGTAGCCAGCAAAACCCAAATATTACAATTACACATACTAGCATTTTCACTGTTTTTACCAACCTGTTATTCTATCAGCACCTTAGCTAATTGTTTGTTTTGGTCTCCTGACAAATACGCTTGAGAGTCCTGAAAGACCTGTTTGAGATGGACTGGCACTTCCACCTTATCAGCCTCGAGGCACTCTCCATCGGGCTGTACCGTTTTCACTTCCGGTACTCTCTCCCCCTCCCTAATATCATCACAATATTTGCAGACCGGATAGGCCGTGCCGAACTGTTACCCTTTCTTTAACACACAGTAGCTATCTGTGGGGTTCACAATACATACTATGGGTTGTGACACGCTGGCCCTCACTACCCTAGTGATCAATGTCTTCGGTCACCGGGTTCCCTCAACCACATAGTCCGGCATTTCTGCTCTTAAACTGCATTTCAGTCTGATAGCTGAATTCGGGGGTATAACCTGTCGCTTAGCGACCGTCACTCTCGCCACCAAGGGCTCCCCTTTGCGACCCCAAATATTCAGCCCGAGAACCTGTCCATCGAATGTCAACGTACCCTCACCCATATTTAGGACCGCGGCCCCAATGTGAAATAACATGCCGAAGCCCAGCAACATATCTTCCGGATAGGAGCTACATATACTGTTTGTTGGTAGCTCTTCTCGCCAATTTTCAAGGTTACTGGGCCAACGATAAACCCGTGCATTGGCATTTCCCGGACTGCTGTTAATAGTTTAACAATTTTAGTTTTGGGCGGAGGTACCTTCATTGACATAAAATCGATCCGATATAACCACCGCCTCCACTTTACGTCCGTCCATTTGGACCTCAATACTAAACCTGGAACTGGAACCTACTTGGCACACCTTCACCTTCACCCATCCGCACCCTGGCACTTTCGGCCCCACTGGACTACTAGTCCCCTGGGTTCCCGCCGGTAAATCCCTTGCCGCGGATGGAGATATGATACTGGTGTTCCGCCCCAGATTCGCTGGAGCACCCCCGCCACCCACTTTCATCCTGAATTGGTGGTGACACACCTTTGAGCGCCAACCCCTAATCCGGCTGCACGCCCCTGATTTTAATGGGCTGGCTCCCCACTTGAGCCCCGCTACCCACTACTATTGGGTCGCCCAACACTACTGGTTTAGCTGTGACAGACTCCGCAACTGGATTGTGTGCAAACCAATATGGCACTCCCTTACTCATATCAGCCCTGCGACTGTGTATTTGTTGTGTCAGTACAGCTGCCTTTACTTCCGGCGCTACGAGTGGTGTATCAGTCTGGCATCCTGCCTCCCACCCCAACCCACATGGTCATAGTTCAGTGGTCTTGCCTTAATAGGCTCGGCCCCTCGACTAATTAGCGCCTTCCCCACCTAGCCTCGTTGTCCTAGGATCGAGGATCGGCCCCCGGCCTCGATCTTGTCCCGTTTAAAGACCCTCTCTCCATGGGACGCCCGTCACCTTGCCCTTTCCGTGGGCACTGCCGTCTGAAGTGCCCATCCTCACCACACCCAAAACATGCACCTCCCTTTGATTGCCTCTGCTTGTGACGGTGTGCCCCCAGGCTGCTTCTGGGGTGAGGTCCATTGTCCCTTGTCTGCCTGCTGGCCCCTACTAAACGATTCGAACTTCATCGACAAAGTTTCGAACTTTTGTTCTAATTTAGCGAGAACGTCATCTACCCTACTGGCCTCCCGGGGTACTGCCTCCTGAACCGCCGAAATCACTATTGGAGCCTCCATCTCATCACCCCGTCCCCGCCTGGGGTCTTTACGAGGCTTACCATATACAACCTGAGTCATGTGTTGGTGCCATCTTACCCTGTCTATAGCGGCTGCTCGAGCCCGACCCTATGGCCGGCTTTACGGTCTGCCAGTCCCTGACAGAAACGTACCACCGCCTGTTGGGTCGAGGAAGTAATTGGCAGATCAACAAATGCCTTGTTTGCCAATGTCAACACCCGATCAGCCCAGTCTTCCAACGACTCCCCCTGGGCCTGCACCGCCTGCTGAAACCTCGCTTGTGTGGTAGCCGGGAGCTCATTGCCACCAAACCGATAATCCAACTGAGCTAGCATTAGTCTGAATGCCATAGATGCCCACGGATACCGCTCTTTCATGATAGCACAATACTCAGCTGTTTTACCCGTCAGGGACCAGCACAGACACTACAAGCATTGGACTTTGGACCATCCCTTCCTGCTAGCAGACCTGGTGAAGCTCTGCTTAAAAACCAGCCACTGGGTTTTTCCATCTTACATGAGGGCCTTGGGTAGGGACTTGATATGGTCCCATTCCCTAGATCGACCATGTTTATGAGCAGCCGACATTCCAAACTTATATACACGGTGCTTCCAGTTCACCCTGGACAAGCTGGCATTTGAATCTGAATCGCTTCGCGATAGGGATTGACGCTTCTTACCGCTTCGCGATGGTGAACAGCCTGTTCTACCCGTCGATGGGGAGCGACGCGTCTTGTCCTTCTGGCTTAGTATGGGATTGTGGGACTCGAACTGCCCACCATAGATCCACAAACTTGCGATTTACGGTCCTTTTTGCTTCTATGTCTCTCGTCTTCAGAGCTCTCATCGTCACCGTCATCACTTGATGATGACGAAGACGGTGTAGCGGCATAGGACACATGTTTGGGCTTGGTAGAGGCTTTAGGGATTTGCCACCGCGCTTTGTGACACACTCCTTGTGGTGGGGGCCTCCGTGGTTGTTACTGGGCTCGACTGAACCGTTGCCACAACCTTCCCCGTATTGGTGGTTGGTTGGGCCGGCTGTACCTCTTCTACCTTCTCGTCACAATCACGAGGCCGCCCTGCATGGGGGGCTTGTTGTCTATTTCTGCAGCCAGGGATGGCTGAGAAAAATCCCCCTAGACGGATACTGGTACGGATGAAGTGCACGCGGTTCCCATGATCCAGTGTCACGTGCACGCGGTGTATCGGGAAGAATCCGCGTCATGTCCTCCAGGCTTGCTTGCCTGTGTAATCTGCCAGTCTCCTCATCCCTATATGCCGTGTCATAGTCTTCATCCACCTCCTCTCCTCCTCTTCTTCATATTATTGTACTAATGTCGCCCGCTCAGAGTCAGGAGGCTGTTGAGCCGCTCGGTCTCCAGGGACTCACACGGCCTAAGTGTGAAATCCAGGGTGCCCCAGTCTACAGGATCCATGTTGGGCCTGGTCAACGCTTGGTACATTGATGTTATAAGGTTACCCCGTGCCTGCCGCACTGCAACAATGGCGGACGCCAACCGGGACCCTATGCCCCTGATCTGGCTCAATTCATTCGCAGATGCGAAATTTACTCTAATCCGGCCCGGGTCATCATCTCCACCGGTCTCGATAATCAATTAATTAAATATACGTAACACAGCGATATATTACTAATGTAATACACAAGTACTACAGATGCTTAAAAAAAAATATATATTTTTTTTTTAATAATAATTACTGAGCAAGGAAATTCTTTCCTTATAAAACAAACAAATCCCGAGACAGGCGCCTCGCCAGGAAACAAGAGTGTTACACACCCAGGGCCTCCGATGAATACACCGGAACAAGCTGCTACATCAAAACATCCGGTTTGGCATTACTTGCGCATGCGCACTGTCTCCATTTTGTGTACTCACACAAACAACATTTTGCCCACTTTCCCCCGGTAAAAGATCTCAATGCTAGTCAGAAACACTTATTAGCATGCCTACTAACCTGAATTCCACCGGGAAAAAGGGCCGCCTCAGTGAGATTACCAATCTCACGGACCAGTGCAGCGCAGTTCACAGCACCGGGAAACAACGAATTTCCTCCTGAAAACACACTCCGGGCGCAGGAACAATCCGCTTCCGACACCAGTAAAGTGATCCTTACCTATACATTATGTCTTTCCCTCCGGTTCTCTTGTTTAGTCTTCTTTATAATGGTTGTTCTATGAAGCACGTCTGGTCTTCTCAACTCAGTATTCCAGAATGCGCTCTGGCTGTGGTTTCCCCGAGGCTCGACCAATCAGCGTTGGTCATCACACTTGGCGGAAACTAACCGGCAACCCACATCACCAGGGATCGGAGCCACAGGGACTTGATAAGCCCCACATCGACAGTCACTACATAATCATGTTTTATATTCGCATGCGTTACCGTTTCTATAATACACGTATACTTGTCAAGTGAGAAAGTGTCGATTCTTACATATGGCGAGAGGTAAATAGTACAAGTTCTACCCAGGAAATATCGGGCAAATATCGGGAAATATCTGCTTTTACTATAAAAAAAAACATTCGAAGGACATATATGGCCTAACATGTACAAAACATTGCGTAAAATAACATTCAAACAAACAAAACAAACAAAAAAGTTACTATATATTTAATTCAGCATAGCCAATGAGTGGCAATAATGTTGGAATGGAAATTTAAACAACATTTTTTTTTGCTGAATGCACGAGCGAATGATTGAGGAAAAAACGAACTTTAAATAGACTCTAGACTCTAGATTTAAATCGGTAGAGGTACACATGTTTCAAGCTCAGAGTTACAAATTACACTTCATTTGATGTACTTGAACAATCTTTGAACATCATTATATACTCAGCAAAAATAAAAAGTATCCACAAAATTTCATCGAAATATACCGAATACATTAAAAATAAATTAAACTTTAACAAGAAAAGGTATAACACATATATTATACCATGGGATGTACGGACTGCATGTAGATGTTCTGGATCCGGGATCGTTTTGATAGTGAAGGTCACCGGCACCTTGACCTTTAAATGAATAAGGATAAGGGTCATGTACTGGTCATGAGCAACCATTCATCCTTTCAAGTTGGAGGACCTAGATCCATCAAGTTTGTAGTTGTTGATAGGACATCGTATTGATAGTGAAGGGCACCGCAACCTTGACCTCCGATCTAGTGACCGGAAAATAACAAGAGGTCAATGACCTTGAAACTCTACTGATTGATTTTGATTTCAGGAAGTAGTCGATACAAACTTGCTTTTTGAAAATCTATTTTTAGCCGTAGCGGCCATCTTGAATTTCCGGCCGACCTGAAATTTTGCTTGGATCAATTAGACATCCAGAGCAGCTTTTCTGTGAAGTCTCATGGAAATCCGTCAAATAGTTTCAGAGGAGTAGTCGCTACAAGTTTTCATTATATAATTATATGTAAACAAAGATGGCCGCTGACAGCCATGTTTAACATTGAATCAAAATGATGTTCGACTCCTATAACCATCATGCCATGCTGATCATTTTAGAAAAAGTCCCATAGCAATATCTTTTATAGTTTTCAAGAAGTAGTCGCTACAAACTTATTTTTTAAAAATCTATTTTTAGCCATGGCGGCCATCTTGAAGTTCCGGCCGACCTGAAATTTTGCTAATATCATTTAGACATAAAGAGCAACATTCATGTGAAGTTTCATGAAAAGCCATCAAGTAGTTTCAGAGGAGTAGTCGCTACAATGTTTCATGATATAACTCTATGTAAACAAAGATGGCCACTGGCAGCCATGTTTAACGTCGAATCAAAATAATATTCGACTCGAATAACCATCATGTCATGCTGATCATTTTAGAAAAAGTCACATATTTTCAAGAAGTAGTCGCTACAAACTTATGTTTTTTAAATCTATTTTTGACTGTGGCGGCCATCTTGAATATATGGCCGATCTGAAATTTTGCTAGGATCAATTAGACATGAAGAGCAACATTCCTGTGAAGTTTCATGGATATCCGTTAAGTTGTTTCAGAGGAGTAGTGGCTACAAGTTTTCACTATATAACTCTATGTAAACAAAGATGGCTACTGACAGCTATGTTTAACATCGAATTAGAACGATTTTTGACAAGGACCAACATCATGTCATGCTGTATCATTTTTAGGAAAAGTCCCATATGAATATCACTTATAGTTTTCAAGAAGTAGTCGCTTCAAACTTGTATTTTGAAAATCGTTTTTAGCCATGGCGGCCATCTTGTATTTCCGGCCGACCTGAAATTTTGCTAGAATAAATTAGACATGAAGAGCAACATTCGTGTGAAGTTTCATGAAAATCCGTCAAGTATCAAGTACTTTCAGAGGAGTAGTCGCTACAAATAAAAGTTTACAGACAGACAGACACGCCGCACCACGGCATAAGCTCTGCTGATCTCTGATCAGTGGAGCTAAGAACAGGTTATCTACTGGTCATGACCAACCATCCTTTCAAGGTTGAGGACCGTAGGACCAACCGTTGTGTAGTTATTGATCGGACATCTTTAGATAGCGAATGTGACCGCGACCTTGAACTTTGATGTAGTGACCCCAAAATGAATAGGTGTCATCTAGTTGTAATGGTAAAGCGTTCTTGCAAGTTTGGGGGCCCTAGGTCCAACCATTCTGTAGTTATTGACCTAGTGACCCCAAAATCAATAAGGGCCATCGACTGGTCATGAGCAACCATCCCTCTAAGTTTGGGTACCCTTCTGCCAACCATTCTGTAGTTATTGATCGGACACCGTTTGGATAGTCAATGTTAGCCCGGATGTGACCTTTGACCTGGTGACACCAAAATCAATAGGGGTCAAAATGAACATGGCGCTCCGACCACACTTTGTTGTGGGGAGCAATAATCTATTAATTGAAGGGCACTGGCTTAGTCGTTGCTGGGGTGATTTAAGGAAGAATAACCGTGTGACAACCTGCTGTAAGGATGAGTATTACTACCACGATATAACGGTCATGATTGAATAATCGGTAGGGAACTGAAGAAGTGAAGGGACACTACAAAATCTGAAATGAAGATTGCTGTGCATCCCTTTAAGTGGGGTGCATGAGATGTTGTAGATTTGGCGGAAAGTGACAAATGAGAATAGGTATTTTGTTGAAAAATATGTTTAATATACAAAAACAACATTACTGATGTGGAAAAAAACAATTGTATGTACAACTCAGTGTGTCAGGTCCCTGCCAAGACTTGAACTTGAATCTCTTTTCTCGAAAGAAAAGTGTTTTTTCCTTACACTACATAGATCGCCCAGACATCACAAAAAGAGTGTACAAAACTAAGCGAAATTAATAAAGATGTAGATCAAAAGAATGTCAAACTAAAACTAGAAATTGTTATTGGACAAAAACGTATGGCTCCCCCACTCGCCCGAACAGACATAATTGACGACTCTAGGTCCAACCGTTCTCATTGATCTGAGATCGTTTTGATATTCAATATCCCTGTGACTGTATCTACAACCTGTATCAGTAATATTTATTGGTCAACCATCGTTCCAAGTTTGAGGATCCTAGGTCCAACCATTCTCTAGTTATTGATTGGACATTGTTTTGTTATTGATCGGGGATCGTTTTGATATCAATAGGGGTCATGTTCTGGTCATGACCAACCATCCTTCCAAGTTTGAGGACCCTAGGTCCAACCATTCTCTAGTTATTGATCGGACATCGTTTTGATAGTCAATGTCATCGCTAGCTTGACCTTTGACCTAGTGACTCCAAAATCAAAAGGGGTCATCTGCTGGTCATGACCAACCATCCTTACAAGTTTGAGAACCCTAGGTCCAACCATTCTCTAGTTATTGATCAGACATCGTTTGATAGTCAATGTCACCGCGATCTTGACCTCTGACCTAGTGAACATCGATTTGATAGTCAATGTCACCATATGTTGACCTTTACCTAGTGACCCCAAAATCAATAGGGGTGATCTACTGGTCATGACCAACCATCCTTCCAAGTTTGAGGACCCTAGGTCTAACCATTGTGTAGTTATTGATCGGATATCGTTTTGATAGTCAATGTCACTGCGACCTTGACCTTAAACCTAGTGACCCTAAAATCAATAGGGGTCATCTACTGGTCATGACCAACCATCCTTCCAAGTTTGAGGACCCTAGGTCCAACCATTGTGTAGTTCTTGATCGGATATAGTTTTGATAGTCAATGTCACCGCGACCTTGACCTTTGACCAAGTGACCCCAAAATCAATAGGGGTCATCTACTGGTCATAACCAACCATCCTTTCAAGTCTGAAGACCCTAGGTCAAACCATTCAGTCAATGTCACCGCGACCTTGACCTTTGACCTAGTGACCCCAAAATCAATAGGGGTCATCTAATAGTCATGATCAACCATCCTTCTAAATTTGAGGACAATAGGTCCAACCATTCTCTAGTTATAGATCGGACATCGTTTGTGACACAGACAGACAGACAGCACAACATCAATATGGCTCCCCTCCACACTTTGTGTGGGGGAGCCATAACTATCACAGAAAGTTATTAATACTGTTGCAAAGCATAACCCATGACTTCATGTATATGCGCAGTTCCACTTCATACTGATGCTTCTCACAATGTTTGGGGTATGACAGAGGTCATAGTGACCTTATTTTGGTATGCGACCTACCGCTATCCCAAGATGTATCAACATACCAAGTTTGGTATTTCTAAGTGTTATTGTATTGAAAATATGGTCCAGACAAGCATTTTCTATGACAGAGGTCACAGGTCAAGGTCACAATTACCTTATTCTGGTACGCGACACATCACCATCCCAAGATGTATCTAAATACCAAGTTTGCTATCTCTAAGACTTAGTGTTATAGTATCGATAATACGGTCTGGACAAGCATTTTCTATGACAGAGGTCACAGGTCAAGGTCACAGTGGCCTTATTTTGGTATGCGACACACAGCTATCCCAAGATGTATCCACATACCAAGTTTGGTATCTCTAAGTGTTATAGTATTGAAAATACGGTGCAGACAAGAGGTGAAAGTGTCTGTGGATGTTCTACTGGCTAAATGTGCAGAGGACTGTAACACATTTTCAACATTCATTCAACCGGCACATGGCAATGTTATAGGTAACTAGTTGTTGAATGCCAGCCAGGGTAGCAGGAGAACTAGTCTGTACAAAGTAAGTGTATTACAGGGTTCCCACAGTTTTTTGAAAACAAAATTCAAGGTATTTTCCAGGTTTTCCCACTGTTTTCAAGGACAATTTATAAATACCAGTGTTTGTCCGACACCGTTGTTGCAAAAACGTTAAAGTGTTCGCAGTACTAATATGTGACACCACACAAGATGTTAGTTTATTGATTTTGACAAGTATTGACTTTAACCCGCTGTTTTTTAGGCTGTTCTCCCTCCTATGAAGGAAATTTAGTGTTGACATTTAACTTGTTCTCAGACGACATGCTTTATCGATTCAAATGATTAGACGCTTGCATATGGCATATACGACGGAACATTGTGAGTTTTATTTGAAAATACTCGGCTAAAATCGTCAACATATTTTATGAGTGAACCGGTGAGGTAACGAATTTGTACGACAGCGATCGAAAACAAAAGTACAATTTGGGGTTCATATTTCATTGATCAGAGCATTAACACATCTTTACGACTGTTCACGAATACCAATGGTTATTTTTAATGGGCTTACTAGGCCATTCGCCAAATCGCCATAGGCGAAGAGTAACCTGAACTGGCGAATGAAAACCGTAAGAAATACACACCAAATTCGCCAGACATCGGCGGTCTGGCGAATCCAAATTTCCGACCGATTTTGTCTAAAAGATCTCGGAAAATCACGAATTCCAATTCAAAAAGTATTTCACTGTTTATAAGCCACTATCCCGCTGAGTGTTTTAGCTAATTAGTGACAATCAATTTAGATCGATAAACTAATTATGTCAGCGTTTAGTGAAAACCAGCGTTTATTGAAAACCAAATTGTCGGTGCGATAATACTCCGCCCACTGTTACGCCTCTTGCTGTCAATCAACTGGTTTGTGTCCCCGCGCTCAACGTTATCTGTCATATAAAGTTGTGACATTATTCACAGATTTTAACTGCGTGATCGAGCCGGGTAAAACATCAAATAATGTGGCGCCCTCTAGCGGCCAAAATGGCTGATCAAAACTGAAAAAATGAAAATGTTTGCTTACGAATTAGCCAGAGATACTCAGCCCGTCTGTGTTTTTGAACTTTACAATCACTGATAAGTGTTAAAGGAACACATGGCAATCTTGAGTTTTCAAAAACTAGCAGCGCCCCGTTAGTTTTTATCATTAATGTTAACTAACTCAGAACACAGTAATAACTTACGTTGCGACGTTGAGTCGTGACGTCAATAAAGTGTTGCCGACGTCAACATCATCCGCCAATAACGTTCAATAAAGCGAATATTTGTTTGCAAAAACGTAATTTAAAATGTAATAAATAGATTATTTAACTGCAGGGATCGACTATGGGTAATCTTTTACTTCATGGTAGACATGCTTTGTTTTTTTTACTCACACGCATGCGCCCGTTCGTGAAAAAAACTACACGCCTACCTCTTGTGAAAGATTTCCCTATAATCGATCCCAGCAGTTAAATAATCTCTACATAATTCATATAGGGCCCTGGTTTTGTATCACTGCTTAACATAGAAGTTCAGAGAGATATTGCACAGGGTATAGTTCTCCCTGTACACTGGACAGACTACTTTACATCCCTCCGAAGGATGACCTATATTCACAGTACCATGCCCAAGTAAGATACTGCGGGAGTTTGTTTGAAAAATCCGGGATGTGACCCCACTGGAAATCATACACGTGATTTCTGGGACTCGAGTCAAGTATGCTTAACACTTGGCGACCGCAGGGTTAAGTTTCCAAAATTATATGGAAACAAAAGAGCACAAGATGTTTCGAAAGATAAACATTCAAGAAAAATATGTCTGGAGGTCTCCTGAAACATGAGTCATACACAAATATCCTAGACACATTCGGTATACACAGGGTCTGAATGACACGGACTACCACAACAGCCATGATTCTCACGTCTCCGTCTAGGTATTTTGTTCTTCTTTTTAGTTTAGATACTACAAATGACCAAATATGCAAACGACGACTAGAAACGTCAGGGAATGTTTATGCACACACAACCTTCCAATTGTTCACTCGAATTCTTAAACACGCAAAATGAATAACAAATACGTAGTCTAGATCATCTGCGATGCTTGCTTGTTTACAAAATTATCAGGCGTCGAACATGATCAAGACTAATTTTTATGTAGATCAATCCGTGACAACACAAAACATTCATAAACTAAAAATGTGTGCTAACTTTATTGACACGTATGACAGTGGTGAGTGTAAACTTGCACATATTCTACTTACGATAAATTGTTTCGCTCTCACTGGAGCACTCTTGCTGCACAGGAGAAAACAAAATGGAGGAATGGCCGAATCAAAACGGAAATGGATTGCTATGACGTCAGGCTGTTCCAGTAACACATTACTTTCATGAAACGCCTCTCGATATTTCGCGAAATACATGCTACTCCTGCAGTTGAAGACGCAGTATGCAAACTTCCCTAAAATACCTCAGGCTTGCGCGAGCCAAAACAATGCATGTGTACACGTATGACACCAACTATCTATTCCATGACATAGACACCTGCATATCCCACACTTTTCAAAATTGACTGCACGGACTACTGTCAGAAATGTTATTACATAATGCATTCCTTTCTGCATGTTGAGTTAGCTACCATAGAAACAGCAAGCGTGTGGCACTTTATTCAGAGGGTTACCGTTAAGCATATTTACATATGCAGTAGCTGCCACGCGGATTACGACTTTTTCGCAGCCTGTGACTGTAAAAATCGCCGCGATTGCAAAATCCAGTCTCGAAAGAAAGAAATCACCGCGATTCTCCGTGATAGATACGTGGGGGAACACGGGGGGAAATTAGAGCACGGATCAATAAAAAAATGTAATAAAAATGATAAATACAATGAACAATTTTGGAAGCAATACGTATTTCAAACTTTTAATGCATTTAATAACGTGTGTTTTTCGTTTTTGTTGTCCAAAAGTCGCATTTCTCTTCACCGGACATACATTGGCTACCCACAACCCTTTGCGATGTGTGTACCTATTAACAAGGCGGCACTAATAACGGGTTTATGACCCGGAATTCTTTACAATTTTTCGGATTATTTCTGACTAATGAACCCATCGATGTATTAATAACCAACAGCAGAATAGTAAAATATGTTAAAATAACGATTAATTAAAAATATAATTCTAATTTCCAGTATAATTATATACATAATTTTATGTTTAATCACCGCAAAGTCGGTAATAGGAACCGCCATATAACTATAGTGACCCAGTATACATTATCCGGGCATTTGAATTTTCCGAAAACAGAAATAAAATTGTCTTCTGCTTCGGGTTTTTAAGTTATTGAATAACAATTCATTAAATTGACTACACATCAAGAGCAACATTCCTGTGAAGTTTCATGAACATCCGTCAAGTAGTTTCAGAGGAGTAGTCGTTACAAGTTTTTACTATATAACTCTATGTAACCAAAGATGGCCACTGGCAGCCATGTTTAACATCAAATCAAAACAATTTGCCACAACGATCAACATCATGTCATGCTGATCATTTTAGAAGAAGTCCCATATCAATATCACTTATAGTTTTCAAGAAGTAGTCGCTACAAACTTATTTTTTAAAAATATATTTGTAGCTGTGACGGCCATCTTGAATTTCTGGCCGATCTGAAATTTTGCTAGGATCAATTACACATCAAGAGCAACATTCCTGTAAAGTTTCATGACAATCCGTCAAGTAGTTTCAGAGGAGTAGTCGCTACAAGTTTTTACTATATAACTCTATGTAAACAAAGATGGCCGCTGGCAGCCATGTTTAACGTTGAATCAAAACAATTTTTGACAAGGATCAACATCATGTCATGCTGATCATTTTAGAAAAAGTCCCATATCAATATAACTTATAGTTTTCAAGAAGTATTCGCTGCAAAGTTGTATTTTAAAACTCTATTTTTAGCTTTGGCGGCCATCTTGGATTTCACATCAACATGAATTTTTGCTAGGATCAACTACACTTTCTACTGTTTCACCCAATGCCAGTCTACAATATTTACCACTCAAACATAAATTAAATCTCTGAAGAGTAAATAAGGATTGTTTCCTTTACTGTGTATAAGGAATTGTAATGAGTATGCAAGACGCAGTTATAACATAATGAGAAAGCGAAATCCGGACTTGTGTCCAATTCCTTGGGACTAGCCACACTTCCTTCTTGGGACTAGCCATTTCTGACAGGGTGACTAGTCGCGGACTAGTGCCTACAGAAACTATTTGTACAGACGTGCTTGTATGAACATGTGCAGGAGATATTTAGCATGGGGAGAAGTATATCTGCAGAATGTAAGTAGTTGCAAGGGTGTACATGTTGAAGTGTGTCACACGTGAGACAGGAATGATCTTGCTTCCATAAGTGTGTGCCATTCAATGTGAGCATGTGAACATGTGCAGGGGTTACCAGGGTATGGGAAATTAATTTATTTCGGTCTAAATGTGAACAGGAGCCAACATCATGGTGCAGGATTTGCAATAGAGACGTACACATGGTTTTTGACCGATGGAAATTCAATTTGGAACAATGAGGCCAAAAAAACAGGTAGGTGTGTTCCTTATTGCAAGCTCTTAAGAAGTAAGGTCGGTAGGTATGCAGTTTCCTTTTCTTTTTGCAGCAGCAAGATATTGTGAGGTTTTACATGTATTTATCTCTCACACCCCACACAAGTTGATGGTACAGCTGAAAGTTTGTCTATGATTCAGTTTACTGCAACATATTGTAATAACAACGGCGGAAAAAGGCCCCTAAAAAACACAGACAGTCGAGCCGATGTAGACACAGGTATTGTTTTTTGGCCTGAGAACGCACCTATCTTTCCACTGTGCTTGTATATCGCTCTTGTATGTTTCATTCCACGCAGCAAGCAAATGCACATTTACAAAAGAACAAGGGCTCCCTCCACAACAGTGTTTCACACTATACATGGCTGCCTTGATTGCCTCACGACCAATCTAATTCGCTGCAAACGGTATAACTGCGTAATGTAATGCCTGTTCTTGCCGATCATTGTGTTCTTAATGTAATGTCAGAGTGTATTCTAACTGCATGAAGAGTTGTGCTGATGGAGACTATTATGATGTGAGTGTTTCAACAGTTATATTTCTTGCTACTGGGTTGTCATTGGTTAGCGGTAAATTAGTCATTTTTCCAGCGGACAGTACACCCTAAATAAAATCTGACCACCGTCACAGTATGCGCCTTGATGTTCTTTTATTTACACAGGCTGCAATTGCAGGCCATCTGCGATTTACCATGCATTATTTGGCAATCACTATTAAACATTTGAAGCGGAAGACAATGTCATTCTTGTTCCTTGAAGATGCTTATCCCTGGATTAAATATTCGCCACTGTGATATGGCGTCTCCTATTACCGACTTCGCGGTGACAGAACATAAAGTTCAAGTAGTATTTCATATACTGGAAATTGAAGTTGTATTTGTTTATTATACTGAAAATGAGGATTATATTTCTAATAAATGTTCTTACATCCTTGCTCCTTTCCCCAGCAAACTTCACACAGACAGTCAGACATTGCTGTCTTTTGAAACCACATTTTGCAATATATATACAAAATCTACGCTTGTTTGGAAGCAACGCGCCATTGCAGGTGTGAAAATGAGGATTATATTTCTAATAAATTTTCTTACATCCTTGCTCCTTTCCCCAGCAAACTTCACACACACAGTCAGACATTGCTGTCTTTTGAAACCACATTTTGCAATATATATACAAAATCTACGCTTGTTGGGAAGCAACGCGCCAATGCAGGTGAAAACATGCGGTATGATCGCGGGGATTTGTGATTTCCATTGAGAAACGGCCGTGGCGATGGCAGACTGCATGTGAATTTGGATGGGAAATTATCGCAAAACTGCACAAATATAACCAAGGGTATGGTGTAGTAGGAAAGGAAAGCAGTTGCTAAACCACATCATGACCGTCAGTGTGACCTTCAACTGTTATTTCTGTAAGGACATGAGACAGTTCTTCGCTATATTGTAGCGCTGATGGAGTAATATGACAGGACATAGAAGTTAAAGTCAGCTTCTTCTTTTGAGACGGACCAACAGAACGCTGACAAACTAATCCCATGTATCATAATAACCTTTGGGAATGTGGCACATAAGTGACAGACAACACCATTGGTACTACCAAGTGGAGTCATTTACAGCAACAGGTACTTATACAAAACTGCAACCAACACAACCGAAGATAACGTTACAGCCTCCGTGTTTACATTTGACACTTACATTTTGTTGTTGGCTTGTGTCCCTTACATGTGTCGAATCACAGCTATGCCGGTTTCCGTAAAAGGCAATGTAGCGGGAACCTGTCAGACTGAAATGAAAGCAGGATAGGGAATGAACGTTGGCGTACATTGAACTCTGTGAATGTTTCGGTTTCACATATACAGAAACGTGTTTGTTGGAGATAGCTGCTTGAGCTTGCATTCTTAGCAGTGCCTGGCTGTGGTATCATGCAAAATGTAACACATGCAGACTTTCAGCACAGGATACACACAAACGTTGACACCTGCCGCTGACATACACATGTAAGTTCTATATCATGTGTGCAACAACCCAGCTGAACTGAAACACACAACCCCTGGAATGTCCTTTGCAAATTCATTTCTGCACACGACCTTAAGCGGACGTTATATTTTACTATGATGTAGTCATGATGAGTATGTGCTGTACATCTCATGAACAAAACTAAGGAAATGCCTAGTATGTAGCTAACGTTGTTTCTACCAAATATCAAGTAATATTTTTACCCATATCGTCACCTTCAGAGTGTGCCGCACCTGTACATTTGGGTATGATGAAGGTGATGTCGCCATGATGAGTATGTCAAGCATGGGGATAGATATAGTAAGGCCCTGTACATGATGGTAAGGCCATGTCAACATTGTGGTAATCAGTATGTACTGCGAGTTTGATAAAGTGCTATGTATAAATGCAAACATTGTAAATACATGAAGTGCACAAAGCAAAGTACCACTTGAGCAAGTGGTCCATATGGGTAGCAGTTTCACCTCTAACGTGACACACTAATTGCTTCCAAATATGTACATTGAGCAAACGTATTGCTCTTATTACCGAAGGGCCTCATAAATGCACAAAGCTACAGTAAAACAATGCAAAACGTATATATACCAATATAACCATCAACACCAAACAACTTAAAACATACCGAAGGTAGAGGCCAGAAATTCCACTGCTGACGCAGACTACGCTGGAGAGAACGACTTCATATGAGGAATTTGTACCGACCTTTAACACACGTGCAAGCCGGACTGCTGAAAAACAAGAAACATAGTAATATTCACCCGTTATGACAAAGGGCTACTGTAAAGAATATTTACATATACGTATACTAACTAAATGTTCCCAGTGAGTGAAAGCAAACTTTGTCAAACCTTTAGAGCTGCTGAAGGTATTTTTAATCAATGCAACTGTTTATTGCAGGACAAAGACAAAATAAAACAAATAAATCTTGCATTCAACAACGCAAAGTTTGTTAACACTTGCACGACTCTGACTCACTATCCGTTTGTGTAACATGTACGCTGCCACACAAAAATTAAGGCTACTAATGTTACTGACTTGTTTTATAAATGATGGCAACTGAGATATCTTAATTCTTGTATTAAAGCAGTAAAACATATTAGATATGTGTAAATCAATGTCTTCTTTTGGAAGAAATATTTCATATTGACATACACTTTTCTAATTAATGCGCGACACGTTTTCTATCAACATCTTTCACAGTTTTGTTATTGGTGATTTCTAAAAGCACCGCTTTTTAAAATACCAAAGAACCAGATATCAAACCAAATGATATCCCCTTCGACTTTTAACATGAATTTATGATCATGTGTAAAATAAACACTGCCTTCTCTGTTGAAAACTTGATTACATACAAATGTTACTTGTACTCATGGACATGTAAGTTTGAATTAACATTTGAAGCGCAAAGCAGCCGTCGAAATTAGCACAATCCCGAGACTGGTGAAATGTCTGCCAGCTTTGCCCAATATCCAGGAACACCCAGCGTATGTTACTTGTACTCATGGATATCTAAGTTTAAATTAACAGTCAAAGTGCAAAGCAGTGGCAGAAATTAGCACAATCCCAACTATTCTAAATTGCCTGTCAGGCTTGCCCAATATCCAATAACAGAAGCCCAATGGGCTTGTTAATTTGCCGCTCTTTTCGACATGAGAAATTGGAATCCACACGTGGGAACTCCATTAACCAATCGTCCGAGAAACATTTTACTAGTGAACAGAACATTACGCAATTGTTCTAACATAGTGCATTAAACGTTTAAATGCAGTCAATAGTCGCAACTCTGTTTATTTTGCGAAATCAAACAAATACAACAATATACTTTCTTTGTTGTTATTTTGTTAAGGGTTTCCTTTTACCTTTCGGCCATTAGCACATAGTTCACAGCACACAAGCAAAACCTATCCGGTAAAGGCCTCAAAATTGTATGCTTGTGTCCAATGATTACCCATTTCCATTTCCTTTTATTGCATATTTTTGATCATCACATGCCTGCATGGAATTCACATTTTGCCCGCCCACACCATTTTTTACTCGCAACCGCCAACTGCTAATTTCTGTCCCTTGCACACAAAGAGGCAATAAACATCAACACATGAAATTTATATATATAAGCAACAAAATTGAACCACTTGCAACATACCGAAGTGAGGTGGCACGGTGTAAACAACTTTTCGCTGGAGGGAACCTCTTCCTTGAACACAATCAACAGGCTTCACCACCACTGCAAGGACTATTACGAGGCCTGCTGAAAGGAGAGAAAATTTGATATAATTATCTCCCATTTATAGACATTAACAGCAGCCGAACATTCTCAGCTTTGGGTTATTTTTCCAGTCTGACACACAAGAAGTGCATAACGGCAAATTCTAGTTCCCTGTCCAATTGCTGCTATTGCAGTGCATACGACAAAATACGTACCGAATAACACAGGTCACATATACTCATTCTACTAATACATGATAGACATTGAAATGAATTTTTAATTAAAACCCGTCATTCTCCCCATGCTTTACAAACATCAATCACTATACCGCTCTCCTTTACTCATGAGCCAATTCAACAATAAACCAAACTTTCATTACTAACTCCCCAATCACCTTCTGCTTACTTGACACTTAGCATATACTCTGCCAGACATAACAAAAGATGTGTGTATTCAGTAGCACGTGACCCCCCTCTACTGCATCAACACACCTCATACCTTCAGGCAATTACACAAAGCCAGGTCATAACTTGTTTACTAACGGCAAACGCTTGTTGATAACATTCAATACCTCAGGGAAGCCCGAGGTATATTTCTTTGACAAACAGTCATGAAATGTGTTCTCAAGATGCGCATCGCACCTTACGTGCCACATGCACATCATATTCTCTGTGACGATGTATGACCTGCGCCAATTTCCCCCAATAACGTCCACCAAACCTACCAAAAAAGGCACAGGCCTGCAGATACGATTATCCCCAAGGCAGAAGCTGTCAATCTATTTGTACACTGGATGTGCAAAACACATTACTTGAATTCAATATGTGTTACCCTGTCCTTCCTATTCGCCAATGCACAATCTCACTGTCAATGCCAGATAAATATCATACTTAGCCAAAGGCATAGGAGTATTAGCACAACCCTCCCGTCGAAAATGTTATGCACTTAGCAAGCTTAAATATTTCACAGCCATTTCTCAAATGCATATATATTTTCCTTACCAAATCCACATGTACTTACAATGGCAATCAAGTGAAATCTTCTTTAACACTTCCTCGAATACAACCACACGAAAGCACTGCAGCTTCCAAGATGGCTTCCAAAACAACCGTGAGTGACAGATCTTCCACAACAAACATGAGTGACAGATCAAACCCTACTTACTCGACGCATGCGCACTCGCATACAACTAACAAAACAAACAATCTTCAAAGGCGCCCCAACCTTTCTTCGCATTACTAAATTTAAAACCGTCACAATAACAGAATATCACATCTACTTACCTTTCACCTAAACTCAAACAGCCGTGAATACTTCCTCAAACACGCCAAAAACAATGCGGACTTCCTAAATTGACAAAATCGCCTACTCGCACAAAAAACAACAACATCAGTTGACCTAGATCACACGTTTATACATCACATTGGTACAATAATTCTTCAAACACACCCCAACCACATCAAACATTGCCCTAAACCGTACAAGTATAACCAGATTTTCGAAAATGTACACACACATCCTGCATTTTCAATTTCATCGCGAATAACAGTCAGCCGACCACTGACCACAGCACAGGAGTCGAGAGCTCTCGATAGAGCTTGAGACAAAAATACATTTAACCAATACATCATCTCCAAACTCACAACATATACACGTACCTACCTTTCGTCGCGAACTTTTGGACAACCGTTACTCTCCAGCTCTAATGCATTTCGTTTAATATCCGCTATGGAAATGCCAACGATATGCAACTGTGCTGCAATAAAAATGGCGTCCTCAAAATGTCTCTAAAATCGTCTGCGCATGCGGGGTAAACGTGACGTAGACATTAACACCAGATTTATACGTACATATTAGTATTCATCCAAGAGAAAGCAACTTATGTGATACCAAATTCAACGTCCCGTTCATGAATCTTTATCCACTACTGTCTTTCCGTCCTAGAAAACATAAGTGTGAAAACGAAATTAACAAAACTTAAAAAATGTAAAGATTAGCGTCAATAGCAAGATTTAGCATTCTAAGCCCATTCAAATACACAGAAAAATGTTCAAAACCTCGCTAATATCTCATGTGTACACCGTTACACCGAATACACTCAAAAATGCGACAAGAAGCATCGAGCATATTTGGGACGTCGTGTACGTCAGGAGGACCTTATCCAAAGTGTTCAGGACCTTGCAGCAGCACTTGTCCGAGAATGGAAAACATTAGCTGTAGAATACGTCAGTCGTTACTTCAGAAGCATGCTACGTCGCATTCTTGCGTGTATTCGGTGTAACGGTGGACACATGAGATATTAGCGAGGTTTTGAATATTTTTCTGTGTATTTGAATCGACTTAGACTGCTGAATTTGTGCTATTGTCGTTACCTTTACATTTTTTAAGTTTTGTTAATTTCGTTTTCACACCTATTTTTTTAAACTGCGATTTATTTTTTTATCATTCGATATATTTCGATGAAATTTTGTGTGAACATCAAACAAAGATGTTATTAAAAGAAAATCATGCTACAATTGTTAGTTCTTTCTTACTGTCTCAAATTTTGCAGGAAAACAAAGTGGATACTTTTTATCTTTGCTGAGTATAAAAAGGTAAACATTATTTATAATCTAAAACTTATTTTGAAATACAGTGTTAAACGATATACCCCATGTCTAACACACCGCATACTCATTATGATGAACGTGCTGAACATCACGTTCGCCAATTAGTATATCGTGCAAAGAACTAGTCAAATAATATTTTTAACTGCAGTGTCATTTCCCAAAATATATTTGAATATTACACAAATAGGTTTCTTTTTTTTTATATATTTCTTGAAATTGTGTTATAAAAGCACAGATCTGCCTATGAGGCTAAACATGTTTTAGTTAAGACATAAACGTATTGATAACGACTTTATTACACCAGGCAATGCTAATTTACATGTGCGACAAGATGGACTGTATATTTATTAATCTATCTTGAGTTGCTTTAAAATATGTTCAGTTATTTTGCCTAATCATAAATGGTAGTTAGTATACTATACTCTGTAAAAGGTTTTGGACCATAGCAGTCTTCGAACCCGTACAATGATCGCTGAACCATGACATTCAACCATAAACCTTATTATCTCAGTTGATAATTCACAATAGATCAACAATCAACAAGAATTATCGTTTACAATGAAAGTTTGCAAAAAATCAGTAATGCTAATACTTACCGGTCCTTTGGGATCATCAAACCCTATATTTGTGGATTTAAAGTATAATATTGCTTTTGCCGGGGCTAGGAGTCGTGAAAGGTGTTGTACTTTACATTACCTTTCATGAACAAACTCACATTAAGTGGTCCCAGTATTAACTTTCATACCCCATCCAATCCCTTCTACAAGAAGCAAAAACGGTGTTGGCTGGGGTATGAAATAAACCTTAATTTTGGCTTAAAAACTTTGTATATTGTAAAATTAAAACATTTTCTATTAATAGGTAATCTTTTTTTTCTGTAGTAAAATGTAAAATCAAATTAAACGTGTTTTATTGTCCAAATATCTTTTATACATTTTTGCTATATAAGCTTTCCCATCGCTTAATGGAATCAAGGCCTGACCACGTAATGATAAAATCGCGTCTGCTACGTTTATCTCTTGATTGTGTTTGTTGCTTCCAATGGATCCACTTTTCAAAATTAATTGACATTCACACTAGCGTTTGTTTAGTGCTGTGTGGCTGCCGTAAAACGTTGCACCGACTACAGATCAGTAGAGTTATTACTTACTAGTCCTTTGGGATCATCAAGCCCAATCGATGTGGCTTTAAAGTAGAATATCGCTTAAGCCGGTGTTTGGAGGCGTGAGAGGTGTTGCACTTTACATTACCTCTCATGAACCAACTCAGTAAAACTATGTCTGCAATTTGTCTCTCTTGTTTGTATTCGTTGCTTCCAAGGAATCTGCTTTTCGGTATTTATTAAACTAATTGTGAACTTTTATCATGTATGATTTAAACATATTCAAACTGTGTAGAAAACAATAGCCTGACATCATAATTTCAGTAGATGGACGAAGTATAGCTAAGTTGTTAATACAAAAGGGTAAACCTGATGATATATCACAACTATAGTGGCAGGAGCATTTAAAGTATACATATGTCCAGCGGGCAAACACGATCAGAAACAAACAACGATTGCAAATAATGGAAAATGTTTTAATAGATGAATACTAGGCAATATATGACACTAGGAACATCAAATGGTTAGCCAGTGGGGCTACCGCCTTGGAACTGGCAGTGGTAAACACAGTTGCTGTTGGTTTAAATCATTAACGACATTACGTTAGACAAGGGACAATGACGTACATTATATCATTGACCTATCTATTTTTGAAAAACTGTATAAAACAAAACCGTTATAACAATATCCGTATGTGTTTAACTCTTTTTAATCCAAATTAAGCTCATCAACAATGAACACACAATACTCGATAATCTAAAACAGGGAAACAGTGGTCATTATGTCAGGAAAACCGCATAATAACGAAACTAATATCAAACTGCAAACGACATATGATATATTACGCAACACCAAGTTTAGTTTGTCACCCGAGAGACGCTTAAACAGGCAGGCAACAATAGAATATTTAGCATGTATTCTGGTCGGATAAAGACGGCGAGACTTTGATACTCAGGGTAGTTGATCTGGGACTAATTGTCTGATGTAGTTCAAACATTTGGTTTGAATTTTTTTTTTTACACACACTTACACGACACAAATGTATAATTGTTTCACATTACATTTAGTTCTGCGTTTTATTGCGGTTTTAAACGTTGCAAATACGTGTATTACATAAGGCAAACAAAATAAAATCCAGTTCATACTAACAATATGCTGTTTGTTAAAATACAAGACTTTTGAATTATTAATGTATATTTACTATTTTACAATTTATATGTATTTATCGTGTCATTTTCATCAATATGAGTGATATTCGTACACAGCTGCAGACCCCTGCTCTGGATGCAATCGATACTTTTTGACAAACCTGTATATTCTTCATCTGAGGTCGCTGTCCTATAGACATTGTCATTGTCTTCAAGGGATCATTCAGTTTTTTTTAAGCAAAAGAAGATGTTGTGAATGTTGTCCAAATGGTCGTAAGTTGTTTCATAAAACGGAGCTCTGCAGTTTTCTACACTGGATTGATATCTAGGGCAAACGAGCAGTATCCTGCTAATATGGTATTGGTTAATGTGTATTGTTAACATAGTTGTATACTTAAGCATTACGTGTTAACACAGTCCGTAAGAATGCATATCGTACTACACGCAAGCATATCAAACAGCCTGGCATACTACGACACTATCTACAATATAACGGTGATATCAACGGAACTGTTACTCTGTTTCTATAGTTATTCGAATAATGCGTGATTGACGTATATTGAAGTATTATAATGGTTATTATTGTTATCCACCCAAGGATGTATGTTGAAGTGTTATCATGGATATCATGGTTGTCAACCCAAGGACGTATATTGAAGTATTATCATGGTTATCCACATAAGGACGTATATTGAAGTATTATCATGGATATCATGGTTGTCAACCCAAGGACGTATATTGAAGTATTATCATGGATATCCACAGAAGGACGTATATTGAAGTATTATCATGGTTATCATGGTTATCCACCCAAGGACGTATATTGAAGTATTATCATGGTTATCCACATAAGGACGTATATTGAAGTATTATCATGGATATCATGGTTGTCAACCCAAGGACGTATATTGAAGTATTATCATGGATATCCACAGAAGGACGTATATTGAAGTATTACCATGGTTATCATGGTTATCCATCCAAGGACGTATATTGAAGTATTACCATGGTTATCCACATAAGGACGTATATTGAAGTAGTATCAATGTTATCCGCCCAAGGACGTATATTGAAGTATTATCATGGTTATCCACCCAAGAAACTTATTTTGAAGTATTATTATGGTTATTCACCCAAGGACCTATTTTAAAGTATGATCATGGATATCCACCCAATGACGTATATTGAAGTAGTATCATAGGTATTCTCCCAATGACGTATGTTGAAGTATGATCATGGTTATCTAGACAAGAACGTATATAGAAGTAATAGCATGGCTATCCTCCGAAGGACGTATATTAAAGTATTATCATTGTTATCAACCCAAGGACGTATATTGAAGTATTAAAATTGTAATCCGCCCAAGGACGTATATTAAAGTATTATAATGGTTATCTCCCAAGGACATCTTTTTTTTCCTAATCTCATCTGTAATGTGTCACTTTAAATTGTCAAGGACTGTTTTGTTTCTATTATCATGGTTATTCTCCCAAGGACGTATATTGACGTATTATCTTTGTTATCCTCCCAAGGACGTATATTGAAGTATTAACATTGTTATCCTCCCAAGGACGTATATTAAAGTATTATCATGGTTATCCCGCAAGGACGTATATTAAAGTATTATCATGGTTATCCTCCCAAGGACATTATTTTGTTCCTAATCTCATTTGAATGTTGCACTTTAAAATGTCAAGGACTGTTTTGTTTCTACGAACAAATGTCCGAAGAAACCTATATAATTGAATCATGTATTACCACATAACAAAAAAGGGCGGATACATATATGTTGTTAAGAATAATCTACAGATAACATTAAAGCAATAAATGCAAATAATGACATCATCGTTACTTCATGAGACGACTTTAAACGTTGTTATGCTAGAAAGTGAGTGTCCTCAGGTGTTCTAAATATATAGTTATATAAATAAATAACAAGCAAGGTTTTACGCAAGCGTAAAATAGCTGCCGAGAGACAAGAAGTTAACATAATAATATATCAAGTCACGGGTGGTAAACGGGTTACATTTTTCCCGATTTTTACGAACAGTTTTTCCTACCAAGCATTTTAAATCAATGTGGGCGACCTCGCTTATTTCTGTTCAAAAACCTTGACAGGCCTTACATATTGATTACATTTACCTTGTAATACGACGTGCTAAAAGAATATATCACCACATAAATAAAATTGTTCACGTGTGCGTTAGAGTGCATTACAACACATATAACTGTTTACTGTTACCATGCGTAATTATAAGATTGCGTTATCAAAGTGAAAAATGTAAAGGAATAATATAAACCAATGAAAATTAAAAAAAATAAAAAAATGAAGGAAATCATCAGGCTTGAACCCTACCTTCCTGGGAACTAACACGACGCCTCGACCAACTGCTATTGAGGCTTATGAATGTTTCGTCGCTAATATATACATATAATAGTAATGATTACATGCTACATTTCAGTAGACTGGTTTACGAAAACGTCATTTCAGCAAGAGAAATGGTAATCTTTCAACATTACAAAATATGTGTTTATACCATTCAAGTTTTTCAGACGAGTTCTCAAGGAATTCAAGTTGTAAAGCATGCTTATTGCCACTTACATGAGGCACAGTCTGTTAACAATAGACATATATAAAACCCATATAAGAGTCAGCTGCCTTGGGCAGCTGAATGACCAATAACGGAAACTCGGCATAGTTATATAGCTAAGACGTAGAATGATCAAGACAGCACCATACTATAGCTTGTATATGTTTTAATATAATCATTTAGCGAATAATGTACATAATATTTTGTCAATCACATTTAAAAAAAACATAAAGCACATTATATCACACACTTTAAAAACAGAAAATACATTTATCGAATCGCATACAGTTTAAACTGAAATTACATTTATCGCATCGCACACAGTTCCAACAGAAATTAGGTTTATCGCATCGCACACAGTTTGAATGGCTCTTGGAACAGTCTGTGAGTGTAGCATAAGCCGTATATGTTATATTTGTATCAAATATACACATTGCAAAGTAAACTATGTGACATACTAATTGCACGCATCTTGTGTCCATGGTTCGATGCCTCAAAGCAATATTAAGATAACATTTCTTTCCTCGGGGTGTACACATCTGATAAACAAACTTGTTCACCTCCCTCTGGAAACAAATTCCGTGTTTTAAAACGAAAGCTCATTAAACTCTATATATCCTCTTCTGTTACACATAAGACGTTGTGAACGATGTCAAGTCACGCAGTACACCAAACAAGAGAAGTCTTACATAGGCGTTGCCTGTTGTCCAATCCTATTCATTACTTGCATAAAATATTGTTTAAATTAATTAAACAAGTTATTGTTTTAGGACGTTAGCGGTACGGAAATTGGCCAGAAATAAACTAGTTTTTTATGCACCTAACACCAAATTACACTGCAAACAACGGCACTGTGATCTATAAATAGCACTATATAGCCATCAGGTATATTCGTTAGGTGCTTTCAGTAGATAATAGCATTTAATTTACATACTTTTGGGATAAATAGTCTGTACTTTAATTTAGGAACGATATCGAACGTTTCGTGGTCGCACATGTTGTTTAAAGCTTATATAGCAGTTTATAAGGCTAGACAACCTATTCCAGAAAATGTTTTGATCCATCGGTAACACCCATCGCTGTCCTGATCATTGCAAAAACAGCTCGTTCAACACAAGATTCAAACTTTTTAGACCTCTGGATTGCAATCGGTATACATAACCATTAGGCCACAGTGGCACTTGAAATGCTACTTTTTATGTTAACTATATATTTGTTTTCTAATGGTTTAGTTTTCAATGTTGTTTTCAGTGTATGCTATACTAATGTCGGAATTTGTAATCTATAAATTCTGATGCATTTTTCCCATAGGTCTTTGGTGTACGATGAACTTCGAAGCGCATTGAATCACACGCAAACATTAAACAAAGGATTGCGTCTACTATGCTACCAGTATACCGATACAAATAACCATGTTGACCAAGGAATATATACAGCCCAGTGTTAAAGCTAACGGATTGTCAATCCGAAGGTCATGAATTCGAATCTCGCATAGGCTATACTATGTGTCAGTGAATATGTGTACATTCATAAAACTGACTTATATACGGATTTCAAGCCATGTTTTTCTAGATTGAATTTAGTAGTAATTCAAGCCTTTAATTGCTCATATACGGACTATGTACATATAACACTTATCTACGGGCTTGAACCGCGCAACGCTTGTTAAACTGTTCATTTGACTGGCACAAATCAACAATCAAACGCTTTGCCATGCGGGGCTACATTTTATTTCATTTGTCGTTCAATGAATGTTTTCTGTTACACTTAAATTTTGTTAAATTTGCGACGGTATTTCATATATATGAATACATTGCACATGTTAATGATGAGTCACCCAGTCATAATCGCAAGGCATAACATTGCTCTTATTTCTGTTCGTGTGTAGCCATATTGTGCTGCTTGTCTGTTTGTCTGTTTGTTATTATAGATACATTTTGAGTTCGAATCAACACAGCTGAACTATCCGACTTTATGCCAAACATTGCGTTATCTTACAGTTTTAAGACAACTACAATCATAGTGATGTGGATCCCCAGCAGCATCTCGTATTACATAATCTGCTTTAAATATGGTTGATGACAACGCTGAACAAATTGTCACGTTTTCAAAATAATAACTTGTTTTACCAATACGTTCTGGCAAATGACAAACAAGTAGCCTTGTGGCCCTTTTTTCATTTTTCCAATAACACTGTTGAGTGTTAGAGTCACTGGACATAGACGACATGTTTTACAAAATCGGAGCTCTGACAATAACTTATAGTAGTTCAAGAACTCGTCGACCTTGCTTCCAGATATTTCGAGAAACGGATTTTCCTAGATTCAGATGTTTTTTACTTCTATACATTTGACTTTCATATCCCTTTCCATCACAGACAGAACCTACACAGTTAGTATGATTAACAAATACATTAACACGCTTACTCTCAGGCTGTCCAATAGTTTGTTTGGCAAATTTACCACTTTTATCGCGGAAATATTTCCCCGTGTTCGCCGTTTTCGATCTGTAATTGATAAATAATGAAAGGTGTTATGCAAGTGTTCCTGTTGTTTCACGATACATCAAGCATCGGAGTTATTTCAAGACAAATTGAAGTAATCGAACAACTACAATAAAACTGCTGAATAAGTTCAACTGATCGCTACACATATCCGCTTTTGTTTACTGTAAACTGGGAATTTATTGCATTGCCCAATACAGAGCTCATTTCAATACAACGCGTCCATAATTGTGTTTCCTGATTTCTATAAAGAAAATGCATTAATGCTAAAATACCGGCTTTGCATTTAAATGTGTTGTTTTTATCAAATGAGGTCCTCCATTTAAATTAGGTCATCATGGGGTCAACAAAGTGACAAAAATAATACAAATGCCATTTCCAGCCACATTTAATCTGGACCTGTATTACTCTATGGCTTGCAGAAATGAATGGTCTATTTGTGGAATACGCCGACTTTTATCAAGTCAGTGGATCTTGCCAACTCGTCAAATTTGCCAATGTATAGCAGATGAATACCTTTACAAACGTATATCTATTAACTTGTTATAATGTCGATGCAATTGATACAAGGAACAAACGTAATCCATAATTGTAGCATGGTCACTAAAGATTCCCTATGTAATAGCACAGGTTTAACTCGTTTAATTGAAAATAACACTTTTTAGAATAAATGGTTTACTACAACTACAAGTTAGTATGGCAGGGAACTCAAATGGACATGCTACAAAACAGATAGAGTATGGTTTCATAGCGTTGGTTAATTTAAACACCTACGCCCATCTCGATGTTTAAATTAACCAACAGCTTTTATAATATAATCGTTCCTTTCGTAGTGTACACACTATAAATGAAGTTGTTCGTGAAAGACGCATTCGCCAGATGAATACATACATACATTGGATTTTAGAGTCACAAATTACAAGCATTCAATTAGATGGTTATGCTATACGTCACTACAGTTGGTTTAGAAATGGTAAACATCCTATCAATGTCTGGGCCAGATCAGTGTGGTTGAATGTATTCTTAAAAAAGTGGATGAATGTTATGTTGCTTATGGGAGTGAAAATAAATTGCTTATTTTTTCTATAACGAAACATTGTACATTTCTTTAAAAATTAAAATGGTTGGGTTAATACTTATAAAATATATTGTGTTATGGTGACTTCGACAGTCACCATGTGCTATTTTAGCTATTTTAGCTGATTGTATAGATGTATTGATGATTTAACAAGTCATGATATTGCTGATTCAGAACCTATAATTAACGAGTATACATTTAAAGCTGTATTTTAATATTACGTCTTTGTAAATTTAACGCAGAAGATCATTTATGTTTTATTGCACCTCGTACAAAATCCTAGGAATTGCATTGGATTAGAGCGGTCACATGGTGACCCTCTATTATTCTAGATTTCATAGAGGGTCACTAAAACAATGTGGACTACAATTCCGATTGAAAGTTTAAATCATTTGCAAATAGTTCTTTAAGGCGTTAGTAACAAACATAATAAGTAAATTTAATAATGTTTTTAAACTGTACCGGTCGTTTTGTCAACGTTATGACTTCAAATTGTGCGAACGTTTCAATGACGTTGACGCTCCATTAAAATGGGTTAACTATCGGCGTTCGCATTAAAAAAGGTGCTCGACGCAATACATCAGTTTTTGGTACTCTTTAGAATGATATCAAGTGAAAATATAATACGGTAATCTAAGAAGTTAAGGCATTACCTTACATATCATTGGTCGATGCTGAAACATTATTACGGATAGAAGTTTATTTAAAGTGCATATACACTTCTCAAAACTGCTAACTACACCGCTCACGTTTTGGGTTATATATATCGATGGGTTGAATGTTTTTCAAAAAAAATAAAAAGGAAATACCAATTCAATCATTTTTACATCATTTCATTTTATTTTTTTCATGGGCAATGCTAGAACTAAACCACAATAAGCAATTACAAACGACCCATGTAAACACTAAAGTCACACTTTTCCCATATCTATGTAGATATGGGAAAAGTAAACACTAAAGTCACACTTTTCCCATATCTCTTATTCAAACAACTTTGCATGGAGACAATCTACATGCCTGGCCTGTAACAATATTAAAGCATTTCTAACTAACGGCAGTATAGACAATTACACTGAGTGGATTTGCAAAGAAGCTTGTGAAGCACTGTTTTTTAATTAGATGTTTTCGTCAAGATCACCGATTATAGACAAATTGTGTGTATCCCTATGGGTACTAACTATGCATCTCTTGTCGTAGATTTGTTCTCGTATTGCTATGAATGAAAGTTCATGTTGAGTGTTTCATCCAATACTCAGGATGATGTCAGTGAATACTTTAAAGAAACCTCTCACTCTCTGGATGATAAACTGAACCTTTTCAAATATATATTTTCTACTATGCTATAGTTAATGCTAGCTATCCTAAATAGAATATTATAATAGATTCTGACAGTAAATAATGTCTATTGGAAATGGTGAAATAAGTAGTAAAACCTATCTAAAAGGGAAGATTTCAATTGTGACATTGTTAATTTCTAAAGCAACAGCATCGTGTTGTGAACTTTAATATAGGTAATATTTGTAATATTTGTATTACTAAGCTACTCCCAGCTACTATAGGGCTACCGTTACCAAAAACTTCGTAAAATGATTACACAATTTTATTATCGTAACCCTGATCTACTTTTAACATACTGGAGTAATTTAAGAATTGTTCTGCAACAAATACTATCACAGTCTGACTTATGTGGTGATGTGATTTACAAACTTTGTAAGATCCTTTGTCATAATACTACAATTATATTAAACGTGTTTAACGTGTTATCAAACGAGGTTAGAACCCTGTGATTTTGCAAGGCACTGCTTGGCTAAGTGGTTGACTCATGCACAGTTGTCCACTAAACATTGCTTTTTGATTATACGATGACTGGACAGATTGTGGACTGAATGATGACGTCTACGATAGCGTTTGATATTTGCCATCAATCGTGTCTTGTCGTACCCTTAACGTTTTGATCACTTGTTGCTATGTGTTCTACCAAGTCACTGAGTACGTACCTTTTGACTTTCTAGGCTTTTTCGTATTATATATACATGACTATTTATGTGTTTTACTTATATTGCCTATTAATGTTGCCTTGTTTGTTAGAAAATATAACCTGGAATGGTTATCTTTATTTGCACTACCCTGTCGTATTGGGATGACAATATGGTAAGAGTGAGATTTCGAGCAGCCTAGAACCTGGTTTAAACCATCAGGGGCATTTTTCGCTACTGACCGTTCCAAGGATGTAGCCCTATTTCAACCATGTTATGTGTGTGTCATATCTTGCATTTAATTCATCTTTGTAGTGGATGGTTGTTTCTGTGCATGTTTGTGGTTGATTGTGGTTCTTGTGTGCTACATTTCCTGTTCGACTTGTACACACTATCATTATCAGCGATCAGTCATCATAATATTTAAAACAAGATCTAGAAACATGTGTTTTAATGTATTTTATTGCATTTCGTTTTCTTTTGATTGTGTTAGTACAAATAACTGACAATGACGTCAAACCGATAATGATAGCAATAAAGCCTCACAATTATGATTATAGTTGCTTTATTGCAGTCGATGACGTGTATTTGATACATGTACATGACCAAGGCTTTACCATATTTTTGATATGAGGACTATCTACTGTGTCACTTACTATACGTGCTTACACAAGTTACAATAGTTTTAATAAAATAACAAAACACACTATAAATGCGTAAACTATATTCTGAAAGCAACATTGTGTATACTTACTAGTATTTTAAACCATTATTGTTTGATCAAGGTGTGTAAATCATTATGAAACAAACTTGATTCAGCCATCATTCTTTTTTTTTAAATACTTGCATCTTCTTCGGAATAAACGTCAATGTTGTTTTAAAAAAAAAGTTAAGTGCATTTGTTCGGATCGTGCCGTCATTAAGAGTTATGCACACAAAATACAATATTTAGCTAAGACTTATGATCGTGGAGGTAATGCTGTAGATTTTCAGGGCCAATGTTTTTTAATTGAAATTGAAATTGACATACGGTATGTAATGTTCTATTTCAACGAGTTTAATTGACATGATATCCAAATACCTGACGAAATGATATAACAGTCTATCTGATAACAAAGTAATTACTGGCTTTGTTAAAGTAGCTGGAGGTGACCTAAAATACATGGTGATAAAATCAAAGCTGGAGGTGATCTAACATATATGGCGGTCAGATCAAATACGAATAACTGACAAATCATCATAATGTGTTTTATTTTCTGTCTTGTGCCCGCCATCCCATTCCCCCACCCCATGTTTCGTACGACATTGATTTGTTTTTTAAATGAAGCAGTTCAGTCATGAAAACTACAAGAGTCGCAAAGTTTATGTTTTAATATGCAATCATATAGCATAAAATATAGTTTAATTCATATGATTATTTAAGACTCTTCTACATTGATGTTGTGTGACCGAAGTAAACTTTAAACATGATAGCAATATATACCATATTTAAATTAACCATGACCGATTCGTCACGATTCCTTGATACTATAACATTTTCATAAACAATGCATCAAACGGGTCATCATACGGCTTAATTTAATGCACCATATAGACACTTTCATACGAAACTGAAACATATTATGAAGGCCTCGTTTGTATATAACAAGACCTCGGTCTGAGGGTGTCTCGCCCACCACGGCAAACCGCACATAAAATATTTCATTATATTTTGCTTAAATGATGTCCACCCAATACAACACTTCACACTGACCAATTATCAAACAAAATAAAAGCGAAGTTATCATAAGAGGTTCAGTTACTGAGGTTTAAACATTGTGTAGTAGTTGAAAAATAATGCAAAATATGACATTGACCTTGGTATTTTTTTGTCGTTCAGTGATGTCAACCATTGCCAACAATACTTATGGCCAAGTATCAAAGACATACAGTTAGGCAATCATAAAGTCAACTGAGATTAAGTTACCAAACCAATGTTGTTACCAAACTAAGGTTAAGTTTGGGGGATATAACGCAAAATATGACATTGACCTTGGTATATTTTGTCATCCAGTGACGTCAACCAACGCCAACTATAGCTGTCGTCTGTTAAGGGCGACAAATAAACCCCCACTACCAGTCGCCCCCATTCCCCACCCTACTGTCTGAGTAAAAATTGAGTGGAATGGGATTTTCATGATCAGATAAAAGTTGCCTTGACCTTTGACCTACTGACCTCAAACCAATAGGGGCCACTTGTTCATCACAGGCAGTCCATTTTCTTAAGTATCATGACATTTGCTTCATGGGGAGAGGAGTTATTGAGCGGACAATATTTCTCATTATCTGGTCCCGGTAACCTTGACCTTTAATCTACTGACCTTAAAATTAATCGCGGTTATCCACCCACCACACGCAGTTCACCTAAGGTGTTTCATGAAGTTTGCTTCATGAAGAGAGGAGTTATGGAGCGGACAATGTTTTTATTACCGGATCCCTGTGACCTTGACCTTTGAACTATTGATCTCAAAATAACCAGAGGTTATCCACTTACCATAGGCAGTTCAACTATATATTTGATGAGATTTGCTTCAGAGGAACTTGAATTATTGAGCGAACTACTTTTTTCATTACTGAGTCCCGTGACCTTGACCTTTGACCTCAAAATCAATAGGGGATGTTCATTTAACACATGCAGTTCACCTATGTAGTTTGATGAGATTTGACAAGGACAAGGTTTTTGATTATCGGCTGCTGATGGCCTTGACCTTTGACCAACTAACCTCAAATCAAGAGGCTTCCTCCAATCACCAAAGGTAATTTACCTCTGAAATTTCATGAGATTTGCTTCAGGAGGAGAGGAGTTATGGAGTGGAACAGTTCTTTCATTATCAGGTCATACATGTAATGTCCTTAACCCTTGACCTACTGACCTCAACATCAAGAGAGGTCATCTTCTTATCACAGGCAGTGCATGTCTGAAGTTTTTTGAGATTGCTTCAGGGGGAGAAAAGAAGAGCGGGCAATGTTGCGTCTGCAGACAAAGACGGACAGACGGACCGGGTGAATCAGTATACCCCCTAAACTTCGTTTAGCGGGGATAGAACTATACATATCAAAGTATCAATTACATAAATTGAGACAATAACATCAAGTAAAGTGAGTTTATATAACGCAAAATATGACATTGACTTTGGTAATATTTGTCCTTCAGTGATGTTCACCAATGTCAACAATACATATGACAAAGTATCAAACAAATAAATTAAAGTTATCAGAAGAAGTTAACGGAGGTTAATTCACCAAAACAAACTGATTTTAGGGTAACTAACGCTACACGTGACCTTGACCTTGATATTTCAACAATACATATGACCAAGTATCAAACAAAGAAAATGAGGCACACACAGTTAACTGAGGTTAAGTTACCTAACAAAGGTTAAGGTACTTAACCAATGTTAAGTTTTGGGAAAATGATGCAAAATATGACCTTGAACTTGGTAATTTTGACACTACTTGATGTCCCTTGTCCAACAAAGCATCTGACAAAGTTTCAGAAAAAATCTAGAAGGGGTTGTTGACATATAGTTAATTTAAAATGTGGCCGCCGCAGCCTGAAAAGTGACTACTATGTCATAGCTACCCACTATGGCAGCTAATAAAAGGCAAAATAAGACATCACACATTTCGGGGCATTATTTATTTAACTTTCATATTGGCAATACCGCTGTTTCAAAAAATGGCTTCACAAGATTTCTTGAATCATCAACTGGGTTTAACAACAGTTATTATATCAATAAAATCTAATGAATTCTCTTATAAAACAAAAACAAACACCATAACAGGCACATGATTGATTCTACTGATATTGATACACACGTCGTCAAATGACAGCAGAATGAAGAAATAACGAATTTTATCGGAGAGTTGAACGAGCATTATGCAAATGCACTAAAAATAAACGATGAATTCATCGACTTAAATTGAAAGCGCACGTTTAAACTTAAAAAAAAACACAGTGGCCTACTTTGCCACTGACCGTTCCAAGGCTGTATCCGGTTCTGATAGGGACATTCCAAATTCCAGCAAAGCCTCCGGTTCGATACATGCAATAATACGTCGTGTTGAAATGCCCGAGTTTCTCTTGATACCCATAAACCATGCCTGTATGCTGAAGCCGGTTCTAGTGGGCGTGAGACGTGCTGCAAATTATATTACCTCCCATGAAATGACTCAACACAACTTAGTCTGCTACTTTCTCTTTTGTCTGTGTTTGTTGCTTCAACGGAATCCACCTTTCAGTATGTATTAAACATACATAATGTGTGGCTATGATTCATCGATGCTTATGCTGTTAAATTATTGAGTATAAGGGCAAATTAATTGTTTTTTAGGTCACCGCCATGTTGTTTAGACAAAGTGAGCTCAAAATCAATGATTAGTCGTCAAGAAATCTGCATCTACCTAACTAGGTCCAACAAAAGCTAAATTGCATCAGTATAACAGTTTTCAATACATTCTAACCAGCTAATGTGTTGAAAATGTATATGGATATCATTGATTTCGGGCATGAAAACAACCGTTTCTAATTAAATTTAGCTTAATTTGGAAGTGACTTCATACATTCTACATTATAAACAGCTTACTATTTGAACAGGACAAACCGATTTTATTGGTTAAGAAATTAGAACAACCGATAACGTGATGCAGGGCGAAATAGTGAATACTATTTACTAGGTATCGGATTTATTTCTAATCTAAAGGACAAGTCAAGTGGTAAAATCATGCTTAGTATTTATTTCGATCATCCAAACTCAGTCAAGACAGAGAAACAAAGCACCCTCACACGATTACTACGCCGAAAGGTAAACAATCTAGTAATGTTAGCAACTGTGAACATTAGCACCTTATATACGCATGGTGAATGTACAAACAGAGCAAGATTCCATATCTTTTTTTAGATACACGCATATATGAATTTTTTTTAACATGGCAAATATAAGATACACTTTTAAGAGGCATACTGTATAAGGCAAATATTGTCCTTATTTATTTATTGGAAGATATTTCCCCCATACTGTGGATATAAAGAGCCTAATCAATAAATTTCGGATTCGTTAATACCGACCTACTGTTCACACTACTTGGATAGTTCTTGACGTGTGTTAGAAATGACTGGTAAACTTCACTCTGACTAATAACCTGGTCAAACACAAAGTGGTATATTTGCCACTGGCCATTCCAATGCAGTGCCTATGTTTTCAGTTGTGTCGTGCAATTTGTTTACATGTATCCATGTAAGTGATGCTTGTCATGCTCGCTTTTTATTTTTTTGGACGATTGAGTTGTTCTCCAAAATGTAATGCTAACTGTCCAGTTCGACTTTTGTATTTACTGTTTTATTTGTGTAGCATTCTTTGCTTATACTTATCTTTATATCTTTTCTATTTTTTTAATATTTTTTAAGTTTTGAATGCGTGTTGTTTGATTGAGGAGTTGCTCTGCGAATGCTACTTTTATATCGGTTTCATCTTTTTATCCCCAACCTTTCGCATAATGGACTATTTAAAATAGGCCATAATAAAGAGGTGTATATGCATCAACAGGGTCAAGTGAATATGTGTCATGACTCATTGGTTTGGAAAGCCGATTCCCCTTACCATACAGTGTCGGTGAGTAGCGCTTACGTGTTTCAATTTTATGATTTCGTCTCAGTTCTAATAACCACATCAATTGATACAATACAGCATCTCACAGATATACCTGAAGTAATACTTTTATGAAGGTCATTATTTGACCGACACAAGTTGATGCATGCACGTTTGATAGTTTCTTCTATTTATGGCTATAATTGTGTTAATAGTGTGTTTTTAGTGGATATCATTCAGTGAATGCTTTTCTATCTTTGTTCAGCATTCGACTTAATCGAACATCATCATTATTTTTAAGAATTGTTCATAAATATTATTTCTGTATTAAATTGAACAAATAGTAATGACAATGGCATGCCAACAGTTTGCTAATATGGTGCTATGACGGCTTGAAATAATTGTTACTTTCAATCTGCCATCGTATTTGAATGAGTGTTGTATTTGAACATTGTTACATTGCAACGGTATATAAAGACTTTTAATGTTTCAACCGATCAGATCGCAGGACATTCCTGAAGTGCTGTTAGAATATTGAATTTTCCGTCACAAATCAAGTCCTTGGCCGAACTCCGTCAAAATAATTTGAAATTATGTGTTGTTTTCATTGCGTTTATGAGTAAATTATTCCAAGAAAGAAGACATATTAACACATCGACAATAAGCAACATTTGCAACATTAAAAGGCAGACTTAACTTCATATCTCAAATTGCAATGCAATTTATCCTATATAAGTAAATGTAGGAGTATATATTGGTCCATATACGTACAACCACTGAGTATATTTGGTTTACTAGTATTTGTCGAGCACGACAAAACATGCATATATTACTGACAAGTAACTACTATACAATGCCACTTATGTTCGTATGGAAAAAATATGAAAATATAAACACATATGTGTTGGTGAATATGCATTTCTATCACAGACAGAAAGGAATCCGATCCTGTGTTGTATACACAGGAAAGAAGTATTTATGTGTAAAATATTGTAAAGTAAAAGTGTTTGTTACATTTTATAGTTGCTTTCCGTATTTTATATATGTGTTTACATATTTGCTTGTTTCGACAATTTTGCTCAATGTGAGTGCTGATTTCTAAATATATTTGTATCTAATATACATTTCTATCACAGACTTAACGGAATATGTTCCTTCTTTGAATAAACATGTTTCATAGGAAAAATATATTGCAATATAACAAGTTCATACATTAAACTGTGTGTTACAGTTTATTCATGTTTTTTAACATATTTCACAGATTCGACTCGAGATTAGCAGTTTCTACACTTTCGCTCACAGTTGTTTTGCATTTCCACGATGTCCGTGATCAAAATATGCCCCTTCCCTTTATGAAACATGTGCAGAACATCTTGTTAAATCCTCGTCGAAATCCGTGACTCATGAAACAGTAACATATTGGATTTACCGCTGAATTTGCAAGACCAAGCAAAATCACCAGTGGGTAGATGTATGTGGACACCCTCTCCATAGTCTCCGTCTTGCTGGTATCCGTCAAATTAAAGTCTATCCACAGGTTGACGATATAATAAGGTAGCCAGCAAAACCCAAATATTACAATTACACACATTAGCATTTTCACTGTCCTTCGACGTTGTTTCAGTATAAGATTATTTTGGTTCTGGTGAAATTTGCCGTGGGCATGGAAGAGTACAGGGTTACCAATCCAAAGCGTGTGTCCAATTATTGAATATGCCAGCGCCATTAGAGCGAATGGCCACACAAATAAAATAGAAAATATGAACACATTGTATATATGCTTATCTTTTAATGTATCCCATTTCTCTTCACATATTTTACTTTCAAATATCCCAGGTAATCCAAACGTGGTGACGGAATTTACAACCAGAAGTGGGGTAAAGGAACCTAACGATATTACCCATATAGCGAACAGCATACACCGCGTATTGCGGGTGGAAAATATAATCTTCGCCATTAAGGGTTTATATATCGCAAAATAACGACTTGCGCTTATTGCCAGTAACGACAACACGCTTACACCGACTGCCCAACCTTGGATAAAGGGAGCTAATTTACATAAAATTTCGCCATAAATCCATTTTTTATAAATTGTATTTCCAAGTGTCACTGGAATGCATATCAGAATGACGAGAATGTCACCAACTGTTAAATTCACAAGGAAGTAGTTAGTCAATGTTCGCATGCTCTTGAAGTTTATGATTACCATGATAACGAATATGTTGCCAAGCAACCCGACTATAAATACGACTCCGTAGAATATCATAAGCATAATATTTAACGGCCTCATATCGAAATTAACATCCAAATTGAGCTCCTGATTGAGAAATGTGTAATTCAGGTAAGCAAAGTAGTCATCGTCATATGAAATATTCTGCCTGTCTGAATATAGATCTCCTGAATTACTATATGACGTCATATTCAAAGTTTTCTCGTCAGGATCAGCTAGTTCTTGTATTTGTTGCATTGTTGCATATTTCTCCTGAAAGAAACAGGAATTTTGAAATTGATCGTTGAGTAAAAGCAAAACATACAGACATGCGTTTAATGGATTGACAAAGTTTAAGTTGATATAGTAACATACAGCAACGTCATAACAGATGCATGTTGGTATCATGGTTTAATTACTCGTATAATTTGTAATTAGAACAGTCTAGGTTGATGAATTGAAGTTTACACTGTAAGACTGTCACCCAGGACATAACAGGTACTATCATGCAAGATTTAAAAACATCATACATCAGGAAAAACACAGCTGCCCTCTCTGTCAATGTAAACTCATATGAAAAAGACTTGCCTCAATCTATTATAAATATGCCTATGCTGTATGTGTTAAGTGTCAAGAGTATAAAGGTTATAGACCGAAGAATCTTGTAACGTCCTTTAGACAAGTTTACTCAGAGGTAAGTGCCCAATACAAATGTGTACATGAATCGCAATAACCACACATAGGACAAAATGAAAAAGATGATGATTTCAGTACCGAATATTGCTTGGCAGGACATGTTCATTTCTTTAAAGTTGAACGCAGTAATCAAATCGTGTAGTTCAACAACGCATCGGAACACTGTACATGCAGTAGATCAGGTTAAAACTGCGACGTTGGTTTTTCAGACAATAACGTTTTGTATTGGAAGAATGTGTGTTTTCGCTAGTTCGTTGAAGCTTGTACACAATTGTAATACTTTAGTCAGAGGTACATTCCGGTTATTGTCATGTCGGTTCACATGAAATTAAATGTCAATCAAAATATAATGATGTTTAATCGGCATACCTTCAAGGTTGACGGCTAAAGAACACTTCGGTATGCCTTCACACACCGTACGTTGGAGGATTTAGAAGGATATATTGGCAGGTGGGCGTTGTAAATAAGGATATAATGGCATATGGCTGGAGTAAAGAAGGATATATTGGCAAATGGGTGGAGTAAAGAAGGATACACTGGCAGGTGGGAAAAGTAAATAAAGATACACTGGCAGGTGGGAGAAGTAAATAAAGATACACTGGCAGAAGGGCGGAGTAAAAAAGGATACATTGGCAGGTGGAATAAATTTCTTAATAGGCCAGAATGATCATACGTAGAAAAAGTACGCACATCGTGAGAAAAGTTTCAACTGATTTGATGGCACTCGTAAGGAGCTGGTGATATCGGATAACTTACTATGTACATGAACAAGTAGAAATGAATGTCAAACAGGAATGTAGCATTATAGGAACACAGTCAACCGGAAACACGTACAGAAACGCATCTGTTTAAGCAATGTGCATTTACATTCCTTGCTATAATCGGTCCGAGATATGTTTGCAGAGGTCTGTACGCGTACCTGACGACTACTTTAAATGTATGTATATACTGAAAGGAAAAGGAATCGCAGGGTGCGTATTTCCGCTATATATTGCATATACTGCACACCTAATTCCATATATATTCCAAGAAAATCCCAAGATGTTTTGTAAAAAAGAAAGTGCAGATAGTTAGAGAAAGGACACAACTGTGATGTTGTAGACGTTTGAATCACAGTACACGTTGCAACAAGAAATTCATAAATGCTGAAGTTCCTTTTTGAAAAATTGAGCCAGTTCAGTACTGTATTTAATGTTAAGTAATTGCATCATTTAAAGCCTAAGTTTGCTCACCTGCTTGAGCCAAATTCGCATTCTGACGATAATGAAACTTTAAAGGGGTAACCATTGGTGTGTTCAGTGCTGTTTACACCTTCTTTCTAAAAGGACAGGCCTAATGTCGTCCTGTACCATTAGATTAGCAGGAACATATTAAACATACAATATATAGCGGAAATACGCACCCTACGTTTCTTTTTTCATTCAGTATATAATATGTTAACAACGTCCTATTTGTGTCATAAACGTGTTACTTCGCGCTGTTGTAAGTGGCAATCGTCACTATACGTTTTGACAAATAGTTTTGTATAAGGGAATGTTAATCTGTGCATGACAGCTCCTGTGAATGGAAACCTCATTGGTAACATACATCAAAAGGCGCGTTTACATGCTTGTAATACATTAATGTTATACTATGGTGGACCCTAAAAACCCCACTTGTGCTACAGTTAAAACACAGTTAATTTAGTTTAGTTTCATTTATCTGGTTATATTGAAAGGCACGCTATTAGTATTATATCACAACGCAGTATCTGTTACAATTAATAATTAAAATAAGTATCAAAATTGTATATATAATGAATTATCTTAACTTGTACATTTGTGGCAATTAAGTTTAATTTTACAAGATAGACGACAGTCTTGATTTATAACAGTTCCGCGGATTTGTTTATTTTCTCATCAATTTGAATAATTGCAGTTCAAACAATTAATTAATTAATACTAGTTCCTCAACAAAGTTCTACACAAATGGATATATCATTGATAAATATGAAATTTAATTCATTCATTAAGATAATCAGTTGTAAAAGAAATGCAAATGCCAATTTCCCAAATATGACTAATGCGCAGTTTCAAAGCAAACACGACAGCAGTATTTGTGCCTCTTTGTAGCTATGATATTCGAAATTATGTCCCCCACCCCTGTGTCACTCAGTACATTTGAAAACGCAACACTTTGTAGGATTTGTTTAAAAGATGTCAAATTTAAATATGTTTTAATTGAAGGAAGTAGAGCAAATATTATGCAATTGTTTATCGCCGTATGTCAACCTTTGAGATAAAGAGACTTGCAAACTTATAAAATACAATCTTAATGTGAACAAAAACCAGTGGACTAAATACAATCGAATATCAACAATGTTGCGTTTTTAAATGAACTGAGTATATTAACAACATAGTATTTTTAAATAATGTGCAAATTGCAATAAAAAAAAGTTGAAATAAACAGTTAAAAAATCATGCAAAATGGAATGCATTATGAATACTTATATATAGAGACTGCTTAAAAAGTGAACGTATATGGATAAAAGTAAAACATTACAAAATGTTTCGAAATTTCTAGCAATATTTGAAATAAGGACACACGATGTTTGTAGTTTCCAAAATTGGTATTGTTTTCTTTTGTTTAATTAAAATCCATATACATACAGTAGGAACGCCAGCCCTATGGCGTATGAATATTTATCAAACAAGCTCACGTGATAAAATCGATAACAAAATGACATTATCGGGAAAATTGTCACTGGTCAGATTTCTTCACCTCTTATTTATAAACTGTAATTATAACAAAACACCATCACAGATCGTTGTTAAAGTAATAATATTCAAAAACTACATTGGTCGAACAGAATTGGTGTAGACTTCGTTTAATTCCCATTAATAGTTAAAGGTATTTTTCAAAGGGATGAATTTAGGTTGTTTTAAGGTTTAAATTGCCAAAAATGCGCTTTTAAATCAAAATCGATTTATTTTGTCATTTTAGAAGCGAGAATAAAAACAAATGCATGTACGCGTAGATAAATCTTTCCTCTGTCCATATGCAAATTTTTAATGAAATCGGAGACAAGTACTTATTTTTCCCCAAAATTAACTAACATGACCCATGGACTCAAAGACGGCATAATGCATATACATTTACAGACGCGACCGGGTACACAATAAATGAAATAATTCCATTATTTCAATACATATATTTCAAATGTATGTATCCATGCATTCCAGATTAAATTTCTGATCTATACATCCTTTGGTTTATGCCGGAGTGCTCAGAAAAGGTTTTAGCAAACAAAATTGTAACGGTACGTCGGGAAAGGAAATGAGGATTGTGAAAATATATGTTGCAGTGCTAATTTTCTGAATCCGAAAAAAATGCAAACAAATAAAGTTTTAACAGCGAGAATGACTTTTTTTTCACGAAAGTGTTCATTGACATGTCTACTATTAAAACCCAAAATTTAAAGTCAATCAGAAAAAAGTACTTTTTTTTCCCCAAAATTAACAAAGTACACCGTGTTCGCTAAAATATGAACAATCGCCTTTCGAAGTTAATGTACACGCGGGATATAAAACCATGAAATCCTTTTTAAGAGATATATTGATTTCAACATTGTTCTGTATTTAATAAATTATTAGAGTAGAATGTTCACCGTTTTTCTCAAGGACACCATTACGGTAGTATCCCTGCAGCCCCGCCCCTCATTCCACCCCCACCACCCCCCATACCGTATTGATTAGTCTGCTAATGCACAGTTTTAATCAAATTCGATTTATTTCATCATTTTAGAAGCGAGAGAAAAAAACAAAAGCATGTACGCGTAAATACATCTTCCCTCTGTAGATATGTAAAATATAAAAAAAATCGGAGGCAAGTACTTTTTTCCCCCGAAAATTAACAAAGTACACCGTAATCGTTTAAATACGCCGAATCGACGTTCCAAATCGATCTTCGCACGGAATAAAATTGTGGAATTATGAATTAATTTATAAAGATAAATCGATTTCAGCATTGTTCAGTAGTTGTTATATTATTGATGTAGTATGTTAACAGTATTGATGAGAGCAACATTACGGTAGTATCCCTCCAACCCCGTGGGTTTCCCCCCTCCAACCCGTACACACAATACGTTGTGTATTGCTGAGAATGCGCCTTTTATTCAAATCGATTTATTTCGTCATTTTAGAAGCGAGCATAATAACAAAATCATATAGATACATCTCTCCTCTGTATATATGTAGAATTTCAATAAACGGAGACAAGTACTAATTAAGTAACAGGACCGTCCGACCCAAAGACGGCAACATTCATATTCATTAAGGAAAGACGACCGGCTACAGAAACAATTATATAATTTCGTTATGTAAACACATATATTTAAAATGTATGTGTTCATGTATTTTACACTACATTTTTTATCTATACATGCTTTGGGTTTATGTCAGAGTGGCCAATTTATTTTAACAAACAATGTTGCAACGGTATATCGGAAAATGAAATCATGATGGCGGCAACATACGTTGCAGAGTTAATTTTCGAAACCAGAAAAAGCGATAAACTAATATAAGTTTAACAGGCAGAAAGAAGTATATTCTTTTAACTGTTCGTTTAAAACTGAGGGGGCGACTCGAGTTTTAAAGAAAGCAAGATTGGTATGTGTCCCTTTAACCAAGTAAATAAATGACTGACGAGTAACATACATGCTACTGTCGGTAACAAACATGATTATGTGTAGACTCGAAGATTTCATAACATAAACGTGGACATGACATTGTGTCAATGGAACACTTGCCAGATTTGTGGTGTTGTGAAACACTGTACGCGTGAATCCAAAAGGTGCGGGTCGTTTATATTTATAGGGCATATATAGTTATATATATATTTATTTATATATATTATTCTTTTATATTTATATGGTCCCAGAACGCAGTCATACTCACTACTATATTGAAAGTAAATATTGAATATACATATGCGGTGCGTTACGATTTGTAGAATTTGAAAACAGACATATTAAACATTTCCCTGAACATATATACTATATTCATAGAAGTATTATTTCCTGGAAAAAAAATACATGTTTGTTTTCAGCAGTTGAAATCTACTATATTCTGCGAATATTGCTATTTTGAAAATTTGAATACGTCTGTTTTCATCAAATAGCATGTTTTGTTTGTTTTAATATATATATTTTTTAATTTATGATTTAAAAAAAAAATGGATGATCGGAATATGTCTTACACACTGTTGAATCCTGTAATTTAACAACAAGTGGTTTGGTTCACAGGCGACAGTGTCGGTGAACAAAACCACTTGTTTTACTGGATTCAACATTGTGCAAGAAAATATTCATATATTATACCATTAATATTATAACATGTGTGTTGTAACATATGCTTATCCTTGGATAGTGGATGTCTGCAGGGAACTTGACCTTTTACCTAAAAATCAAACGATCATCCTCTTTCTACTGTCCAACAATGAAGTTTCATGAAATTTGCTTTAGGTAAGAGGAAAAACTGTGTGGGCAATACTTTTCATTTTCCGGTCATGGTCCTTTCAACTACTGACTTCAAAATAAACAGGGATTATCATTTCACCAAAGGCATTTAAAGTATGAAGTTTTATGAAATTAGCTTCAGAGAAAGTAATAAAGAGTTTGTACAAAGTTTCGTCAAAATCCAACAAGTAGCACAGACAAGATTTGTGACAGACGAACGGAAAGGCCAAATCTAATCTGTCTCACCTACCACTTTGTGATGGAAGACATAATTATAAAGACAGTATTTTAGTTCATATGTATACTTTATTAAGCAAATAATTGAGCGAACATAAACTTCAGCATTGACTCTGGCCAGTGGTGTACATGGAGTCTTCTTCCACATGACGTGCAGACTGAAAGAAAAGAAAGACAGAATAAAAAGTTAATATAAGTCGAGCAGAGTATTCAATTTGAATCAGGTGTTGCGAGAGGGATCTAGGGCATATTTAGGGGAATGGGACAGTTTAAAATTTAATTATTGTTTAACGCCTCATCAACACGTTGTTTAGGTTATTTCGAACCGCCCGAAAGAGAGTAGGAAAGATACATAGGCATCCAGGAACCCTGCCCTACGCTTACTACCGATTAGATACCTATGGTTCTTTAACGTGCTTGGAGGGAGGACAGACTCCGATACACAGGACCACCCGGTTTACGTTCCCATCAGACGAACGACGAAGGACACATCGAAGTAACCCAGTGGCGCCAGTAAGAATTGAATCCGTGTTCACCGGATTCAAAGCCGATATGCTATAAACGTCCCTTGACCAAAACTGAGTAAATGGCACATCAAGTAAAGGGTCAATACATATTATATTGTGTATCATACGAGTATATGATTGAACTGACATGATTATAGAACCATTTTAATGTATGTTTCACCCAACAGTACAGCAATAATCTATTATAAGGAAAGTTAAATCTGACAGAGGGTGCAATGTTCTATAAACCATTTTTACTAGAAGGGGAATAAAAAAGTCTGGCCAAAAATCTAAAATTGTTAAATTTACACGTTTTGTTCATAGGATATTTTACTTTAATGACTTAGTAAGGTCATTTTACATGGGGAGAAAACATTAATATTCAACTATTTATTTTCTCTCTCAAAACCTGGTGATGCCGCTAGTTTTAGAAATAAAACATGATTAAATAGGGCAGTTGAGAAGACACTTTTGTAGATGTGTGGTCTGTTCTGATGTGAAAATGTGTAAAACAGACACAAGATTGGAAATTTGCTATGTGTCCCTTTAATAAATTCAGGACCCATCACATAGACCAATTAGATGATGTTAAAGGGACACACGGCAATCTTGAAGTATTTATCAAGCTTTAACATTAGCATCTCCGTTTGTTAACCTGCTAACATGTTAAATTTAAACCTGCTTGCATTAAAAGTTATATAAATTATTAAAGATGCACTATTATCAACAGTAAGTAATGTGTAAAACAATTTCTTCTGAACTATTCTAATAAATAATATTAATGATGCACAAATGCAAACTATGCAGAAAAAAATTAACCGAACTCCAGAATTTTTAAACAAATAAAGACTGCCTAGTGTCCCTTTAACACAACTTGTTTTCGCATGTATCCAGTACATGTAGTTTACACGAGCTCATATGACAATCACGCTGCACTGAAATATCACTGAAATATTTTTACTCTAACTTTGAACAGCACCGTGCAAGCATAACACAAGCTCCATTTAAAGAACTACACAAGTGCAAACAATTTTTAAAAAGGCTCTTACCTCGATATGATCCAATGGCATTTAATACGGCTTGACATTTTTAAGTCGTCAGTATCAATTCACTTAGAGCTGCTCAAGGGCACGATTCACATTTGAGACCTCTCTGAAAACAACATCAATCCAATGTCAATGATCAAACAGACATAGTTTATCCTTTGTTATACAGAATGTAACATATTTAAAAAAGAAAAGATAAAATAACTAAATTGAATAAAGCATGAATACTACTTGTGCTCAATAACACTGTTAATGTAATAAAAACATCTCTCATCATTCAATATACATGTAAAATATAATGTAGCCCAACTGGAGATCCATTAAAAACATTGTTCCACTTTCACAGCATATTTCCAGCCCATGGAATAGTCATTTCTTTTGAGACACACTGGAGGCAAGCGTAGTAGCTCCACCGCCTTAAAGGCTTTTAAGTGAAATGTAATTTCTCGAAATTGCGTTGTTTTTTTCGCAACAGAATGTAAATAAATGTAAATTCAAAATCACTTCCTTGCCTCAAAACTTTACTGTACATAATTATGAATCTGACCGATTTCAGTCAAATGTCTATGGCAGATTACATTGTTTCAATGGTAGTTGTATCGGGTTATGTATTCACGAATGTGCGAGAAAATGGGGATAACATAACGATATAGAGACAACGCTAACTATTTACATTCATGCATCTGAGGGGTGGGGGTGGAGGGGGTTTCTAGTTTTCTTAGCACCTCCTTGTTTTCGGTATGCAAGCTCCATCTACCCCCACACCCCCATCTACCGTACTTGGGTGGGGGCGGGGTGCGGGGGACATTGATTTCTACTAGCAATTGTTTTATTCCACGAAACGTTCTACAGTACATCCAGTTACTGGAAAGATCGGAGTACACTAATAGTGATTATGAACTTTCTATTATACACTATACACTACTTTTTTAGGCACTGTATTTGGCCAATGTCTAAATATGCACGATCTAAAAGGGGTGTGTACTGTTTATTAACAAACACATTTTAATGACAAAACAAATACCTTGATCATGGACCTCCAGCAGCAGACAATAATCCCAAATCCAACTTGCAACAACATGTCAATTTCACGTGTCAAGTTATGTCACGGTGACCTGTCAGTCACCAACACTGCATCGCGTTGACACATAATGGGACGTTATTTCGTCCGGTAAGGTATTAGTTTTTACATAATCTACGGTATGAAACACTGTACGCGTGTTGTTAGACTCCATAGGTACCCGTAGTGCTCGCCGACGTAGCGCGCCCAATTTCGGGTGTAAAAAAATGGCGTCTGTTTTAGTTGAAAATTCGTAAAATAGTCCGTAAAATACAAAGAAATAGTCCATGTTCGCGGAGTTAAAATGCGAACAGAACTGATATGTTATAGGTCCGTGGCGTTTCTACTTATATGATGGGATTTGCAAAATTCCACAACACTTACAATTAATTGGTAAATACTGAAAACTCATGTTTATACCATTAAGGTATACTTTTAAAAGTATTGAACGAATGTGGCTGTTAAGTTGCAAAATGTTCGCATATAATTGGAGACAACATAAATGCAGCTGTGATTTTACGTGCAGGGCATAAACATGCAACAACAATTTATTGTAATATATGTGCGTTGCGTTAAACGTGTAAAGCACGATACATATATTTTATTTTACATAGCTATCAGAAAATCCAATTGATTGATATATTATGTTTGAATATATTTTTTTTTCTAAAAACTTAATTTGTGAATATCGACTCAAGCAAAAACGCATACGAAAACTTACGATCTAATTTACAATCAATTATTTTAAATCGGACTGTTGTGTAATTAGATGAAACATGTTCCAATATAAGTATTAATGCAGCTGAGATTTTACTTGAAGAACATGAACTCGCAACTCTTCTCTAAGAATTAAATTCGTGAATATAGTTTAAAGCAAAATCAACATTATCAAACCAACTTGCGAGCAAATATACAATCCTTTTATCAAAATTATACATATGTTAAGATCAGTCTAAATCGTGTTTGATGCATAATATGTATGCATAAAATGCATTGTATTATAACAGTTATCAAATATTGTTCTGCTTACACGTTATTAGAACATGACAATCATTTACAAAAATATATAATACATAGGTTTTCAATATAATTCTATTTACTTTATAAAATACTATTATCACTGTTAAACTTACTTACATACTCCGTGCATTCACTTTATCCAATAACACTGTTTTAGATAGCAACGTCTTGTGGCTGGCTTTTCAAAAGTTTCCGATATTTGTTTGCGAGAAGAATTCATATGTATTGGGTGACGCTGTCTCAGACAACATGAACCATATCACCGCGCAAGTCATACAGATATCGATAATTTCACTTGCTGCACATGCAGTATTGGTAATATGTTCATGTTTCACACGTTTCACACGTTTCACACGTTAAATGTGATTGCATGTATTGAAGAATCTTCGCGATGTTTTGTTTTGTTCGTTTTTTGTGTGTGTGTTTTTGTTCCTTTTCTTTCGAAGGATTATTAATAGACTGATATCCAAACAATGGCTTTCGGATTTATTTTGTTTTATATGCAAGACACAATGAATGCATCAACTGATCACATCCAGTAAGATAAGAATGTTCATTATGTAGATGTATACACTCAACACAATATAATACAAATTCTATTTCTAAAACGTCTAAATAATTCTGGTATAAAACGCGTAAAAAAGAAGACTACACTTTTTTTTCACCTCCGTTTTTTCAGGGCCCTTTTTACCACTGACCTTTCTAAAAGGAGTATGATATTGGACCTTTGGAAACGGCCGAAAACGACACATACGAAATATTGCAGTCTCGATTTGATTGAGACTGTTCATGAGCTGTAGTGAAACATGCTAGCTACCGCTCACGCCCTCTAGTCCCGGGTTGAGCAGAACTCAATATTAATAAAATCAATAGTACAAAATGTTAACCATCCCGAAGATGGAATGCATATGGCGGTGGACATGGAATATCTTTCTTCCCCATGTCGTACGGCGTATGGTCCCAGTATCTAATAAAATTAAATGCCCCGAAGAGCGAAATAAACATAATGGAATTTAGTTGGAAGCCTGAATATAACAAGTAACAGTCAAAAGGCCATATTGTCAACCCTTTTATGTTTGTGATGTCATAGCCTGCCTTTTAATCACCGTTGTAATTATTGTTTGTTTCTGTGTGTGTTTTTGATTAACTGTGGTCCCTGAATTCTGCCTTTCCACTACCATGTTTATATCTACTTTTAAAATCCACTATTTTCATCAAAAGGTGTTTCTAGAATTCCACTGAAACAGTTGGTAAATTATCCAACTTATTAAGTTCTCCTTAAATAGAGCATCGGTTGTTATTCCTTATGATTGTTGTTCTTTGTAAATTAACATGTGCATGTGTATGAGTGAATTTAACAACTATTGTCGCTTGCATTTAACATTTACACATTTACATGCTAAAATTTCCATTTATCCCAACGATTAAGGTTGTGGTCGAGATGCAAGTTTACATTGTATTTACTCCCCGGTTATTTCCTAATTATACACACACGTGTGTTATTAATGAAGGAAACAGTATACCATGCAATGCTTGGGGTAGTATGGACCTGCATGTTATTGCCGCTATACCTATACCTATGTTCGATATTTATTTTATCTTTCCAACTATCAATAAAGGTTCACATATACAGGTACTGATTTTGTGTAACTTGTTGACATTAACATAATTATTTAAATGGTTAGCATTAAACGTATTGTTAACCGGAAAACGCCAGTTTTTACAAGTACTGTTATATTTAGACAGACAATAAGTGAACATTCGTTTATTAGTTTAAGAATAATGCATATTAACTAAACTATTTCAATAACAATAAATGCCGATGCACTGCCATTGCCTGATAATCGGTGAGGACCATCCCATTGCAGCGTTTGGTGTGTACTTTCCTACGACTAGAAAACATGGCATCGCTGTATTATGCGCAGCCTCAATGCATGAAAGTTCATGCAATGTTAAACATAAATACACATAATATCTATCAGCAGTATCAACAATGTTTGGTCCACATTAAATTATAATTGTGTACGACTTACACACTTATGTCTAAATTGAACGACTTATTGCCATGTCATGTAAGTACTTTTAGCACATTAAGCATATATTGCAAACTAATCTCATAGTCAACCAACATCTTATGAAAATTAGTTAATAAGCAATACGAGTTAATTGGTACCATACATGAAATAAACAATAAAGTAGTATCGTGTTGTATGACAGATTAACGACATATGGAAGCTATATAACTAACGCGGTCAAATAATAGTCGAGCAGATGCCAGAATGTCACATGAACAAGTTAGAAACAACTATGCATGCAGTAACTGTAGAAGATACATTGAAATAACATTGTTCATTGCTTTTTATAAAAATACTATTATATGACTGGTTAACTATTATGGAACAGGATTTTTAAAAAGCACGAATGAATAAATTACGATAGGTATATGGCAATTAAGTCGTAAAGTTTGCATTTGATTACAATTGTTATTGTAAGTTACCGAATACACAGCTAATGACCACATGAGATAGGTATGTGTTTAAGTTTGACACTATGGTTTCCTCTTTGATTTTGCAATGACAGGACAGATTGTGGACCTATAATGGTGTCTACTTAAATCCTCAAAGGACTATAGCGTCTGATTCGTGTCGTACATTTTGTCTGGTCGTACTCTTAATGACTTGTTCGTTTGTTGCTCTGGCTTCTGCCAAGTCACTTAGTACTTGCTTTGTAGCTTTCTATGCTTTTTTACATGTATACTTATACTGCCTCTTAATGCTGCATTGTTTGCTGTGTAACGTGGCGTTGATATCTGTGTTAACATTTCATCTCGTTTTATAGGAATGACAGTAGAGTAAGAGTGAGGCTTTCTGTTATATTTGGTCTTTTTCATTGTATCATTAAATAAATATTGCTCCTTGTTTGTAGAACATTGCGGACCTACGATGCCATTTCGTGTGGACGCTGTTGTTTCTATTCGACCTTATATCTCTTTTTGGTGAATCTATAACCTGGTTTAAACCCACAGCGGCCCGTATATGTCTATCTGTTGATAGAGGTCAATATAACTACCCACGAAGTGGCGTGTGGTCACTGTAGCCTGGGCGACTTTTGACTTTTTTCATGTGGCTTATTCCGATTTGCACATGTTCAGAACTCTTATCCGACGCACTTAAATCAACAGTTAATCATTGCTTCTTGAATATATGCTTTCTGGCAAGTCTAATGGAGTTAATCTATACACGCCAAACGGCGATGAATCATAATGTCATAGTATATAACTGTTAATATGTTATTTTTCCAACAAATTAGACACCACGTCTGGCTGATTAATTTGTGATTGTAAATTGTGGCATTGATAACCTTTAGTCGATAGTTATTGTATTCCATTAACAACATATTTTCCTCAATCGTGTAACAGTCTGTCAACAAAATTGCGGGTGGGCTGAATTAGCAATTCTGCTGCCATGTAAGCTATATTTATAGGTGGTGAAATGTCATTTCTACACGACCACTGCTGTCAATGCGTCACTGTTTATGTGTTTGTGTCGTTGGTAGTTTACCTTTCATTTGACACTGTTGAACAGGATGCAAGCCCTTACCATGCTCACAGCCATGAACAATTTTGAAAAAAAAGTTGCTGTGATATTTTGCATCCAGCAGTTGAACTCATTGCATATCTATTAACAATAGTGCATCCGTATTTGTCGGTCAGATTTATTAAATCCTTAGTGGTTATAACGTAAAGTCCTAGGATATTCATACGCAGCATTACTCGATTGATTTTGCTCAAGAACCAAGTTGTGTATGTTCACAATGGCAAAACACTAGCATGTGACTAAGAGATGAACAATAGCCACATGTTACATTCCTAAGACCTGCGAAATATAGAGTTGCGTGTCACATGCCGAATAGTCTAGAAATATGCTCATCTTGCTCAGCCGTCCTTGAGAATGATGTATGGCACTTATAAAAATATTTTAACCAAAATGCCGGAACATATCACTAATCAACTCACCATAAGAATGCAGTTATTGTCTTAGTGAAAGAAGAAGATATATTCATGTCATTCAGTATACCAGACACGTTATTGTTTTAGGTCGTTAGCGGAACGGAAAATCATCAAAAATAAACAAGTTCACCGACATTTTGGCTCATTTGAATAGGCTTTTCCTCAACTTGTCGTTGTGTTCTTGAATTATTTTGCCACTGACCGTTCCAAGGCGGTAGTCCTACTGTCAACCCTTTGTGTGTGTGTGACGTCATATGCCTTTATTTTTACTATTGCAATTCTTGTTTGTGTTTTTGCGCGTTTTGGGGTTTACTGTGTTCTGTGAAAGCTGCATTTCCTGTTCGATTTTTATACTTATTTGTATGTATCTTACACAGAATGGCACTACCATCAACAGTGTCGCAACGATACATATTATGTGTCAATGAAGTATATACGTTAAGTGTGTTCAATAACAAATATCAGTTCCTTAACATAATTTGTCTTTTTACTTTACTTACGTAGCCATAGTGTGCAGCTCAATCTACTTATTATTACAGCATCGCACGTAGCCATACTTTGCATATTTACAATTCAGTATAACATCATCATTTTGAGGCATAATACTGCAACGCAAATTATGAGTCGGATTGTACTTCAAACAACTGTCACCATTTTCGCATATTATTATTTTTTGCCTTTCTGCGAGTGCTTCACTTCATATCGTAGCAGTGTAATAACGTCATTAAACATCCTGTTCCATTTCTGACTTGTTTATTAATTATTTATATTTACTTTTAAAACATTACCGACATTACGTTAAACAAGCGGACAATGACGTACATTATATCATTGACCTATCTATTTTTGAAAAATATATTTACAAAATTAAATTTGCTACACTTTATTCTATAAAAGGATTCGTAACATACATGATCATTATGAAAAACAACACTGATTTATGATTGCAGAGCAAGTAACAGTTTTTGATCGCTGTATGCTAACAAAAACGCTATAAAAATATAAGTATGTGGTTGACTCTTTTAAATCCAAATTAAGCTTATCAACAATCAACACACAATAATCGATCATATAAAACAGGAAAACATTGGTCATTATGTCAGGAAAACCGCATAATAACGCAAATGTTGTCAAACTGCAGACGACATATGATATATTACGCTACACCAAGTTTAGATTGTCACCCGCGAGACGCTTAAAAAGGCAGGCAGAAATAAAATATTTAGCATGTATTTTGGTCGGATAAACACGGCGAGACTATAATATTCAGGGTTTAAGTTGAGCTGAGACGAAATGTCTGACTTAGTCCAAACACTTGAAATTAATATTTTTTATTTAAAAACACTAACACAACATAAATGTATAATTGGTTCACATTAAATTTGTTCTGCGTTTGTTTGCGGTTGTAAACGTCGCAAATACGAGTTTTACAAAAGACAAACAAAATAAAATCCAGTTCATACTAACAATATGCAGTTTGTTAAAAGACTAGACTTTTAAATTATTAATGAGGGTAATGTATATTTACTATTTACAATGTACATGTATTTACCGTGTCACTTGCATCAATAGGAGTGATATTCGTACACAGCTACATACCTCTGCGCTGCATGCAATCGAGACTTTTTGACAAAAATGTATATTACTCATCTGATATTCACCTGAGGTCGCTGTCCTATAGACATGGACATTGTCTTCAAGGGATCAATCATTTGTTTCATCAAAAGACGGTGTTGTGAATGTTGTCAACATGGTCGTAAGTTGTTACATAAAACGGAGCTCTGCAGTTTTCTACACCGGATTGATACCTTGGACAAAGGAGCAGTATCCTGCTAATATGATAGAGCCTACCTAGTGTCATTGGTTAATGTGTATTGTTAACATGGTTGTATACTTAAGGATTAAGTGTTAATACAGTTCGTAAGAATGCATATGTGTGCATTTTAAACAGACATATACTACCACGCTATCTGAAATATAACGGTGATATCAACGGGACTGTTACTCAGTTTCTATAGTTTTTCAAAGGTGCGCTATTGACCTATATTAAAGTATTATCAAGGTTATCCACACAAGGGCGTATATTGAAGTATTACCATGGTTATCCACCAAAGGACGTATATTGATGTATTCTCATGGTTATCCACACAAGGACGTATATTGAAGTATTATCATGGTTATCCACCCAAGGACGTATATTAAAGTATTATCATGGTTATCCACCCAAGGACGTATATGAAAGTATTATCATGGATATCCTACCAAGGACGTATATTGAAGTATATCATTATTATCCACCCAAGGACGTATATTGAAGTATTATCATGGATATCCTTCCAAGGACGTATATTGAAGTATTATCGGTATATTGAAGGACGTATATTGAAGTATTATCGGGGATATCCACCCAAGGACGTATATTAAAGTATTAACATGGTTATTCTCCCAGGGACGTATATTGAAGTATGATCATGGTTATCCACACAAGGACGTATATTGAAGTATTATATTGGATATCCTCCCAAGGACGTATATTGAAGTATTATCATGGGTATCTGCCCACGTACGTATATTTAAGTATTATCATGGTTATCCACCCAAGGACGTATATTAAAGTATTACCATGGTTATCCCCCAAGGACGTATATTGATGTATTATTATAGTTATCAACCCGAGGACGTTTATTGAAGTATTATCATGGTTATATATCCAAGGACGTATATTAATGGTTATCCTCCCAAGGACGTATATTGAAGTAGTATCATGGTTATACACCCAAGGACGTATATTAAAGAATTATCAAGGATACCCTCCCAAGGACGTATATTGAAGTATTATCATGGTTATCCACCCAAGGACGTATATTGAACTATTATCATGGATATCCTCCCAAGCACGTCTATTGAAGTATTATCGTGGATATCCACACAAGGATGTATATTGAAGTATTAACATGGTTATTCTCCCAAGGACGTAGATTGAAGTAGGATCATGGTTATCCACACAAGGACGTATATTGAAGTATGATCATGGATAACCTCCCAAGGACGTATATTGAAGTATTATCATGGATATCCACCCAAGGACGTATATTGAAATATGATCATGGTTATCCACCCAAGGACGTATATTGAAGAATTATCATGGATATCCAACCAAGGACGTATATTGAAGTATGATCATGGTTATCCACACAAGGACGTATATTGAGTAGTATTATCATGGATATCATCGCAAGGACGTATACTGAAGTATTATCATGGATATCATCTCAAGGACGTATACTGAAGTATTATCATGGATAGCATCGCAAGGACGTATACTGAAGTATTATCATGGATATCCACCCAAGGAAATATATTGATGTGTTATCATGGTTATCAAGGCCGTATATTAAAATATTATCATGGTTATCCACCCAAGGACGTATATTGAAGTATTATCATGGTTATTCACCCAAGGACGTATATTGAAGTAATGACATGGCTATCCTCACAAGGACGTATAATGATGTATTATCTTGGTTATACTCCCAAGGGCGTATAGTAGCGTATACTTAGTATATTGAAGTATTTAAATTGTTATCCACCAAATGACGTATATTGAAGTATACAATGTGTTATCAACCCAAGGACGTATATTGAAGTATTAACATTGTTATCCACCCAATGACGTATATTGAAGTATTAAAAGTGCTATCCAACCAAGGACGTATATTTAAGTATTAAAATCGTTATCCACCCAAGGACGTATATTGAAGTATTAAAATTGTTATCCGCCCAAGGACGTTTATTGAAGTTTTAAAATTGTTATCCAACTAAGGACGTATATTAAAGTATTATAATTGTTATCCACCCAAGGACGTATATTGAAGTATTATCATGGATATCCTCAAGGACATTCTTTTGTTCCTCATCTCAACTGTAATGTGGCCCTTTAAAATGTCAAACACTGATTTGTTTCTACGAACACATGTCCGAAGTGACCTGTACAATTACATCAGGTATTACCACACAACAAAAATGACGGATAAATATATGTTGTTAAACTTCTTTTACAGATAACATCAAAGCAACAAATGCAAATAATGACATCATCGTTACTTTATGAGACGACTTTAAATGCCAAGATCCAGGTTAAAGATTGTTATGCTAGAACATGAGTGACCTCAGGTGTTCTAAAGATAGAGTTATATAAATAAATAATTTACCAATAACGGAAATTCTGCATAGGTATATAGCTAAGACGTAGAAGGATCAAGACAGCACCATACTATATCTTGTATAATTATGTTTTAATATGATCATTTAGCTAATAATGTATACTGAACAAAAAAAGTAACTTCCGAATGTTAAGCTGTGATTTGCATAGGGTTGACTTTGTTACACATTGTACACCAATCTAGACATAATTTCATCATTGTATACTTATTACTCAATCATTCTGATCAATATTAATAATCACTTTTAGCTTATTGTCTACGTCTTTTTGGTGCTGGGTTTATCTTCTGTTTATTTCAATAGAACAAAACTGTGTTAAATCAAAATTTAAACAACAATACCCCGAAATTCTGTTTAAACCAAAACAAGGGAATAACTGTGCGTACAAGTTTGATTCAAGGAAAATTGTTTTCATGACAGTGCTTGCCTTTTATCAAAGGTATTAACATATAATACCAAACAAAATATATGTTCAATGTGTCTACATGTCTGGGTAAATTTGCGGAAGTTGCGGAAGTTTCTTTTTTTGTTGAGTATACGTCATATTTTGTCAATCACATTTAAAAAAAAAACATAAAGCACATTATATCACACACTTTAAAAACAGAAATTACATTTATCGCATCGCACACAGTTCCAACAGAAATTAGGTTTATCGCATCACACACAGTTTAGATGGCTCTTGGAACAGTCTGTGACTGTAGCATAAGCCGTATATGTTATATTTGTATCAAATATACACATTGCAAAGTAAACTATATTTTGTCCATGGTTCGATGCCTCAAAGCAGTATTAAGATAACATTTCTTTCCTCGGGGTGTACACATCTGATAAACAAACTTGTTCACCTCCCTCTGGAAACAAATTCCTTGTTTTAAAATGAAAGCTCATTAAACTATATATATCCTCTTCTGTTACACATAAGACGTTGTGAACGATGTCAAGTCATGCAGTATACCAAACAAGTTATTTGTTTAGGTCGTTAGCGGTACGGACATTGGCCAGAAATAAACTAGATGTTTATGCATCTTACAACAAATTGCGCTGAAAACAAAGGCCTTGTAATCGATAAATAGCACTATATACCCATCAAGTATATTCTTTAAGTGCTTTCAGTAGAAATTAGCATTTCATTTACATACTTTTGGGATAAATAGTCTGTACTTTAATTTAGGAACGATATCGAACGTTTAGTCGTCGCATATTGTTTAAAGCTACTATAGCTGTAGATAAGGCTAGAAAATCTAGTCCAGAACATTTGTTTGATCCATCGTTAACACTCATCCCTGTCCTGATCATTGCAAAAACATCTCGCTCAACATGGGATTCGAAATTTCGAGACCTCTGTATTGACAATCTGTATACATAATCATTAGGACAAGTGCCACTTGAAATACTACTTTTTATTTTAACTATATGTTCGTTTAATAATGGATTATTGTTCAAAGTTGGAAATTGTAATCTGTATGTTCTGATGCATTTTTCCGAAGCACTTTTGTGTACATATACTTAGAAACGCATTGAATCACATGCAAAGATAAGTCTACTATGCTAACAGTGTATCGATAACAAGAAAAGGTATAAACACATATATTATACCATGGGAAGTACGGACTGCATGTAGATGTTCTGGATTCGGGATCGTTTTGATAGTGAAGGTCACCGGCAACTTGACCTTTAAATGAATAAGGATAAGGGTCATGTACTGGTCATGAGCAACCATTCATCATTTCAAGTTGGAGGACCTAGATCCATCAAGTTTGTAGTTGTTGATAGGACATCGTATTGATAGTGAAGGGCACCGCAACCTTGACCTCCGATCTAGTGACCGGAAAATAACAAGAGGTCAATGACCTTGAAACTCTACTGATTGATTTTGATTTCAGGAAGTAGTCGATACAAACTTGCTTTTTGAAAATTTATTTTTAGCCGTAGCGGCCATCTTGAATTTCCGGCCGACCTGAAATTTTGCTTGGATCAATAAGACATCAAGAGCAGCTTTCCTGTGAAGTCTCATGGAAATCCGTCAAATAGTTTCAGAGGAGTAGTCGCTACAAGTTTTCATTATATAATTCTATGTAAACAATGATGGCCGCTGACAGCCATGTTTAACATTGAATCAAAATGATGTTCGACTCCTATAACCATCATGCCATGCTGATCATTTTAGAAAAAGTCCCATAGCAATATATTTTATAGTTTTCAAGAAGTAGTCGCTACAAACTTATTTTTTAAAAATCTATTTTTAGCCATGGCGGCCATCTTGAATTTTCGGCCGACCTGAAATTTTGCTAAGATTATTTAGACATGAAGAGCAACAATCATGTGAAGTTTCATGAAAAGCCATCAAGTAGTTTCAGAGGAGTAGTCGCTACAAGTTTTCATGATATAACTCTATGTAAACAAAGATGGCCACTGGCAGCCATGTTTAACGTCGAATCAAAATAACCATCATGTCATGCTGATCATTTTAGAAAAAAGTCACATATCAATATCACTGATAGTTTTCAAGAAGTAGTCGCTACAAACTTATGTTTTTTAAATCTATTTTTGACTGGCGGCCATCGTGAATATCTCGCCGATCTGAAATTTTGCTAGGATCAATTAGACATGAAGAGCAACATTCATGTGCGGTTTCATGGAAATCCGTTAAGTAGTTTCAGAGGAGTAGTGGCTACAAGTTTTCATTATATAACTCTATGTAAACAAAGATGGCTACTGACAGCTATGTTTAACATCAAATTAGAACGAGTTTTGACAAGGACCAACATCATGTCATGCTGTATCATTTTTAGGAAAAGTCCCATATGAATATCACTTATAGTTTTCAAGAAGTAGTCGCTACAAACTTGTATTTTAAAAATCTATTTTTAGCCGTAGCGGCCATCTTGAATTTCCGGCCGACCTGAAATTTTGCTTGGATCAATTATACATCAAGAGCAGCTCTCCTGTGAAGTCTCATAGAAATCCGTCAAATAGTTTCAGAGGAGTAGTCGCTACAAGTTTTCATTATATAATTCTATGTAAACAAAGATGGCCGCTGACAGCCATGTTTAACATTGAATCAAAATGATGTTCAACTCCTATAACCATCATGCCATGCTGATCATTTTAGAAAAGTCCCATAGCACTATCTTTCATAGTTTTCAAGAAGTAGTCGCTACAAACTTATTTTTTAAAAATCTATTTTTAACCATAGCGGCCATCTTGAATTTCCAGCCGACCTGAAATTTTGCTAAGATCATTCGGACATGAAGAGCAACATTCATGTGAAGTTTCATGAAAAGCCATCAAGAAGTTTCAGAGGAGTAGTCGCTACAAGTTTTCATGATATAACTCTATGTAAACAAAGATGGCCACTGGCAGCCATGTTTAACGTCGAATCAAAATAATGTTCGACTCGAATAACCATCATGTCATGCTGATCATTTTAGAAAAAAGTCACATATCAATATCACTGATAGTTTTCAAGAAGTAGTCGCTACAAACTTATGTTTTTTAAATCTATTTTTGACTGGCGGCCATCTTGAATATCTGGCCGATCTGAAATTTTGCTAGGATCAATTAGACATGAAGAGCAACATTCCTGTGCGGTTTCATGGAAATCCGTTAAGTAGTTTCAGAGGAGTAGTGGCTACAAGTTTTCATTATATAACTCTATGTAAACAAAGATGGCTACTGACAGCTATGTTTAACATCGAATTAGAACGATTTTTGACAAGGACCAACATCATGTCATGCTGTATCATTTTAAGGAAAAGTCCCATATGAATATCACTTATAGTTTTCAAGAAGTAGTCGCTACAAACTTGTATTTTGAAAATATTTTTTTTTAGCCATGGCGGCCATCTTGTATTTCCGGCCGACCTGAAATTTTGCTAGAATCAATTAGACATGAAGAGCAACATTCGTGTGAAGTTTCATGAAAATCCGTCAAGTATCAAGTACTTTCAGAGGAGTAGTCGCTACAAATAAAAGTTTACAGACAGACAGACACGCCGCACCACGGCATAAGCTCTGCTGATCTCTGATCAGTGGAGCTAAGAACAGGTTATCTACTGGTCATGACCAACCATTCTTTCAAGGTTGAGGACCGTAGGACCAACCGTTGTGTAGTTATTGATCGGACATCTTTAGATAGCGAATGTGACCGCGACCTTGAACTTTGATGTAGTGACCCAAAAATGAATAGGTGTCATCTAGTTGTAATGGTATAGCGTTCTTCCAAGTTTGGGGGCCCTAGGTCCAACCATTCTGTAGTTATTGATCGGACATCGTGTCGATAGTTAATGTCAACACGACATTGACCTTTGACCTAGTGACCCCAAAATCAATAAGGGCCATCGACTGGTCATGAGCAACCATCCCTCTAAGTTTGGGTACCCTTCTGCCAACCATTCTGTAGTTATTGATCGGACACCGTTTGGATAGTCAATGTTAGCCCGGATGTGACCTTTGACCTGGTGACACCAAAATCAATAGAGGTAAAAATGAACATGGCGCTCCGACCACACTTTGTTGTGGGGAGCAATAATCTATTAATTGAAGGGCACTGGCTTAGTCGTTGCTGGATTGATTTACGGAAGAATAACCGTGTGACAACCTGCTGTAAGGATTAGTATTACTACCAAGATATATCGGTCATGATTGAATAATCGGTAGGGAACTGAAGAAGTGAAGGGACACTACAAAATCTGAAATGAAGATTGCTGTGCATCTCTTTAAGTGGGGTGCATGAGATGTTGTAGATTTGGCGGAAGGTGACAAATGAGATTAGGTATTTTGTTGAAAAATATGTTTAATATACAAAAACAACATTACTGATGTGGAAAAAAACAATTGTATGTACAACTCAGTGTGTCAGGTCCCTGCCAAGACTTGAACTTGAATCTGTTTTCTCGAAAGAAAAGTTTCCTTACACTACAGAGATCGCCCAGACATCACAAAAAGAGTGTACAAAACTAAGCGAAATTAATAAAGATGTAGATCAAAAGAATGTCAAACTAAAACTAGAAATTGTTATTGGACAAAAACGTATGGCTCCACCACTCGCCCGAACAGACATAATTGACGACTCTAGGTCCAACCGTTCTCATTGATCTGAGATCGTTTTGATATTCAATATCCCTGTGACTGTATCTACAACCTGTATTAGTCATATTTATTGGTCAACCATCCTTCCAAGTTTGAGGATCCTAGGTCCAACCATTCTCTAGTTATTGATTGGACATTGTTTTGTTATTGATCGGGGATCGTTTTGATATCAATAGGGGTCATGTTCTGGTCATGACCAACCATCCTTCCAAGTTTGAGGACCCTAGGTCCAACCATTCTCTAGTTATTGATCGGACATCGTTTTGATAGTAAATGTCATCGCTAGCTTGACCTTTGACCTAGTGACCCCAAAATCAAAAGGGGTCAGCTGCTGGTCATGACCAACCATCCTTATACGTTTGAGAACCCTAGGTCCAACCATTCTCTAGTTATTGATCAGACATCGTTTGATAGTCAATGTCACCGCGATCTTGACCTTTGACCTAGTGAACATCGATTTGATAGTCAATGTCACCATATGTTGACCTTAACCTAGTGACCCCAAAATCAATAGGGGTCATCTACTGGTCATTACCAACCATCCTTCCAAGTTTGAGGACCCTAGGTCTAACCATTGTGTAGTTATTGATCGGATATCGTTTTGATAGTCAATGTCACTGCGACCTTGACCTTAAACCTAGTGACCCTAAAATCAATAGGGGTCATCTACTGGTCATGACCAACCATCCTTCCAAGTTTGAGGACCCTAGGTCCAACCATTGTGTAGTTATTGATTGGATATAGTTTTGATAGTCAATGTCACCGCGACATTGACCTTTGACCAAGTGACCCCAAAATCAATAGGGGTCATCTACTGGTCATGACCAACCATCCTTTCAAGTCTGAAGACCCTAGGTCAAACCATTCTTTAGTTATTAATCGGAATATTTTTGATAGTCAATGTCGACACGACCTTGACCTTTGACCTAGTGACCCCAAAATCAATAGGGGTCATCTAATAGTCATGATCAACCATCCTTCTAAATTTGAGGACAATAGGTCCAACCATTCTCTAGTTATAGATCGGACATCGTTTGTGACACATACAGACAGACAGCACAAAATCAATATGGCTCCCCTCCACACTTTGTGTGGGGGAGCCATAACTATCACAGAAAGTTATTAATACTCTTGCAAAGCATAACCTATGACTTCATGTATATGCGCAGTTCCACTTCATACTGATGCTTCTCACAATGTTTGGGGTATGACAGAGGCCATAGTGACCTTATTTTTGTATGCGACCTACCGCTATCCCAAGATGTATCAACATACCAAGTTTGGTATTTCTAAGTGTTATTGTATTGAAAATATGGTCCGGACAAGCATTTTCTATGACAGAGGTCACATGTCAAGGTCACAATTACCTTATTCTGGTACGCGACACATCACCATCCCAAGATGTATCTAAATACCAAGTTTGCTATCTCTAAGACTTAGTGTTATAGTATCGAAAATACGGTCTGGACAAGCATTTTCTATGACAGAGGTCACAGGTCAAGGTCACAGTGGCCTTATTTTGGTATGCGACACACAGCTATCCCAAGATGTATCCACATACCAAGTTTGGTATCTCTAAGTGTTATAGTATTGAAAATACGGTGCAGACAAGACGTGAAAGTTGCTGTGGATGTTCTACTGGCTAAATGTGCAGGGGACTGTAACACATTTTCAACATTCATTCAACCGGCACATGGCAATGTTATAGGTCACTAGTTGTTGAATGCCAGCCAGGGTAGCAGGAGAACTAGTCTGTACAAAGTAAGTGTATTACAGGGTTCCCACATTTTTTTGAAAACAAATTTCAAGGTCTTTTCCAGGTTTTCCCACTGTTTTCAAGGACAATTTATAAATACCAGTGTTTGTCCGACACCGTTGTTGCAAAAACGTTAAATTGTTCGCAGTACTAATATGTGACACCACACAATATGTTAGTTTATTGTTTTTGACAAGTATTGACTTTAACCCGCTGTTTTTTAGACTGTTCACCCTCCTATGAAGGAAATTTAGTGTTGACATTTAACTTGTTCTCAGACGACATGCTTTATCGATTCAAATGATTAGACGCTTGCATATACGACGGAACATTGTGAGTTTTATTTTTAAAATACTCGGCTAAAATCGTCAACATATTTTATGAGTCAACCGGTGAGGTAACGAATTTGTACGACAGCGATCGAAAACAAAAGTACAATTTGGGGTTCATATTTCATTGATCAGAGCATTAACACATCTTTACGACTGTTCACGAATACCAATGGTTATTTTTAATGGGCTTACTAGGCCATTCGCCAAATAGTCATAGGCGAAAAGTAACCTGAACTGGCGAATGAAAACCGTAAGAAATACACACCAAATTCGCCAGACATCGTCGGTCTGGCGAATCCAAATTTCCGACCGATTTTGTCTAAAAGATCTCGAAAAATCCCGAATTCCAATTCACAAAGTCTTTCACTGTTTATAAGCCACTATCCCGCTGAGTGTTTTAGCTAATTTGTGACAATCAATTTAGATCAATAAACTAATTATGTCAGCGTTTAGTGAAAACCAGCGTTTATTGAAAACCAAATTGTCGGTGCGATAAGACTCCACCCACTGTTACGCCTCTTGCTGTCAATCAACTGGTTTGTGTCCCCGCGCTCAACGTTATCTGTCATATAAAGTTGTGACATTATTCACAGATTTTAACTGCGTGATCGAGCCGGGTAAAACATCAAATAATGTGGCGCCCTCTAGCGGCCAAAATGGCTGATCAAAACAGAAAATTTGAAAATGTTTGCTTACGAATTAGCCAGAGATACTCAGCCCGTCTGTGTTTTTGAACTTTACAATCACTGATAAGTGTTAAAGGAACACATGGCAATCTTGAGTTTTCAAAAACTAGCAGCGCCCCGTTAGTTTTTATCATTTATGTTAATTATAAGAATTGTATTAAGCCATTTGTTTTTGCATATTATTATTTTTTTATCTTATTGCACCAGTAATATATTAAAAAACTTATAGTATAATAAGACGAAATAGTGAATACTTAAAATTTGATTTATTTAAATGTAACCAGGGTAAGAGTAACAAGAGGTCAATGACCTTGAAGCTCTACTGATTGATTTTGATTTCAGGAAGTAGTCGCTACAGACTTGTTTTTTGAAAATCTATTTGTAACCGTGGCGGCCATCTTGAATTTCCGGCCGACCTGAAATTTTGCTAGGATCAATTAGACATTAAGAGCAACATTCCTGTGAAGTTTCATGAAAATCCGTCAAGTAGTTTCAGAGAAGTAGTCGCTACATGTTTTTACTATGTAACTCTATGTAAACAAAGATGGCCGCTGGCAGCCATGTTTAACATTGAATCAAAACGATTTTTGACTAGGATCAACATCATGTAATGCTGATCATTTTAGAAAAGTCCCATATCAATATCACTAATAGTTTTCAAGAAGTAGTCGCTACAAACTTATTTTTTAATTGTTTTATTGTTTTCATTATATTACTCTATGTAAACAAAAATGACCGCTGGCAGCCATGTTTAACGTCAAATCAAAACGATTTTCGACAAGGACCAACATCATGTCATACTGATCATTTTAGAAAAAGTCCCATATCAATATCTCTTATTGTTTTGAAGAAGTAGTCGCTACATACTTATTTATTTTAAATCTATTTTTAGCTCTGGCGGCCATCTTGAATTTCCGGCCGACCTGAAATTTTTCTATGATCAACCGAAGATGGCCACTGGCAGCCATGTTTAACGTCGAATCAAAATAATTTTCCACAAGGATCTACATCATGTCATGCTGATCATTTTAGAAAAAGTCTCATATCCATATCACTTATAGTTTTCAAGAAGTAGTCGCTACAAACTTATTTTTTAAAAATCTATTTTTAGCTGTGACGGCCATCTTGAATTTCCAGCCGACCTGAACTTTTTCTAGGATCAATTAGACATCAAGAGCAACATTCCCGTAAAGTTTCATGACAATCCGCCAAGTAGTTTCAGAGAAGTAGTCGCTACAAGTTTTTACTATATAACTCTATGTAAACAAAGATGGCCGCTGGCAGCCATGTTTAGCATTGAATCAAAACGATTTTTGACTAGGATCAACATCATGTAATGATGATCATTTAAGAAAAAGTCCCATATCAATATCACTTATAGTTTTCAAGAAGTAGTCGCTACAAACTTATTTTTTTAAAATCTATTTTTAGCTGTGACGGCCATCTTGAATTTCCGGCCGATCTGAAATTTTTCTAGGATCAATAAGACATCAAGAGCAACATTTCTGTAAAGTTTCATGACAATCCGCCAAGTAGTTTTAGAGAAGTAGTCGCTACAAATTTTTACTATATAACTCTATATAAACAAAGATGGCCGCTGGCAGACATGTTTAACGTCGAATCAAAACGATTTTTGACTAGGATCAACATCATGTCATGCTGATCATTTTAGAAAAAGTCCCATATCAATATCACTTATAGTTTTCAAGAAGAAGTCGCTACAAACTTGTATTTTAAAACTCTATTTTTAGCTTTGGCGGCCATCTTGGATTTCACATCAACATGAATTTTTGCTAGGATCAACTAGACTTTATGGGCAACGTTTCTGTAAAGTTTAATGAATATCCATCCAGTAGTTTCAGAGGAGAAGTCGCTTCAAATAAAATTTTACGGACAGACGGACGACGGACGCCGCACCATGGCATAAGCTCTGCTGATCTCTGATCAGTAGAGCTAAAAATGATACTGGATATATAAATTGTGACACCCATTTTAATTACTGCAAGATTGCCATGTGTCCCTTTAAGTGCCTACTAATTACATGTAGTTGTACACATGGTGGCGTAAACTGGAACAATGGCAAGTTTGAACCGGTGTTTAATCGGCTGTTTCTGAATTGGGTTCATGTTATGGTTGATTGTTCAATCAACATGAAACAATACAAAAGGTGCGATTACTCAAAATAATGATGTATGTATTATTTCTGAATTTGCAGCACGGTCTTTCTAGATTCTTTGGAACTCGTGTTAGTTGAACTTGTATATGCCTCAGTTTAGCCTTACATTTTCTAAATATATTGCTATTTATTTTATTTCTCTGCATGTTAGCATATTGAAATGCATTTAATGAAAATACTAAATGGTGAAAAGAGTCTGCATTTTTGTATTTTCTCATTATATATGCATGCATTCATTCTGTCCTTGTTTAAATATCAGTCTTTACAATTTTTAAAAATTAAAATTACATTAAATTAAATACACTTTTTACAAAGTTCTGATTTTTTTCCCGGTATGGGAAGCATGATATTGTGTCCTTTAATGGGGCATAACACCGCCAAAAGTCATTCAACTGGAACACAACAATGACATGCACAACTACACATGGCACTAATCGTCCCTGCCATTGTATCAAGAGAACAGAAATGTGACAAAGTTTGTGTATTAAAACTTTAAAGAACTCATTAACCAGTACACAACAATGGCAATGCAACTAGGCTTGGTATAGTTCTATTACATAAAACGTCACAGAACAGCTACAGATAAGCAACGTATTTGCATAAATTCCCAGTTAAAACTCCCTAAATTAGGCTAAATACACAATTAAATTACTTTATCGGTGCGTACCAATTATTTTCAACAAATTAATTACACAAAATAACCTTTTTTGTCAGCATATCATATTTTATCCATTACCTTGAAGACGGCCAATATCAAATTGAATGCATCGCCGTTTCCAGACAATTCTCAAATAAGCGAGCCATTGAGATTGGCTAAATGTGACTGGTTATCAAGTTTATTTTTTTTTCGCTCTAAAGTAAATCCTTCAGGAACAAAATTGTTGTATTCAGTGACAGTCTAGTCTATTTTTAATTATTCGGCATCACCGAAGCACTCAACTTTCTCTGTATGTCAACATGGCTAAAAGAGGCCCAGGTGTTTGAACTCAGTGCAAGAATATTCATTATCGCTAAATATTAATAACTAACTCAGAACACAATAATAACTAACGTTGCGACGTTGAGTCGTGACGTCAATAAAGAGTTGCCGACGTCAACATCATCCGCCAATAACGTTCAATAAAGCGAATATTTGTTTGCAAAAACGTAATTTAAAATGTAATAAATAGATTATTTAACTGCTGGGATCGACTATGGGTAATCCTTTACTTCATGGTAGACGTGCTTTGTTTTGTTTACTCACACGCATGTGCCCGTTCGTGAAAAAAACTACACGCCTACCTCTTGTGAAAGATTTCCCTATAATCGATCCCAGCAGTTAAATAATCTCTATATAATTCATATAGGGCACTGGTTTTGTATCACTGCTTAACATACAAGTTCAGAGAGATATTGCACAGGGTATAGTTCTCCCTGTACACTGGACAGACTACTTTACATCCCTCCGAAGGATGACCTATATTCACAGTACCATGCCAAAGTAAGATACTGCGGGAGTTTGTTTGAAAAATCCGGGATGTGACCCCACTGGAAATCATACACGTGATTTATGGGACTCGAGTCAAGTATGCTTAACACTTGGCGACCGCAGGGTTAAGTTTCCAAAATTATATGGAAACAAAAGAGCACAAGATGTTTCGAAAGATAAACATTCAAGAAAAATATGTCTAGAGGTCTCCTGAAACATGAGTCATACACAAATATCCTAGACACATTCGGTATACACAGGGTCTGGGACTACCACAACAGCCATGATTCTCACGTCTCCGTCTAGGTATTTTGTTCTTCTTTTTAGTTTAGATACTACAAATGACCAAATATGCAAACGACGACTAGAAACGTCAATGGATGTTTATGCACACACAACCTTCCAATTGTTCACTCGAATTTTTAAACACGCAGAATGAATAACAAATACGTAGTCTAGATCATCTGCGACGCTTGCTTGTTTACAAAATTATCAGGCGTCGAACATGATCAAGACTAATTTCATGTAGATCAATCCGTGACAACACAAAACATTCATAAACTAAAAATGTGTGTTAACTTTATTGACACGTATGACAGTGGAGAGTGTAAACTTGCACATATTCTACTTACGATAACTTGTTTCACTCTCACTGGAGCACTCTTGCTGCACAGAAGAAAACAAAATGGAGGAAGTCCGAATCAAAACGGAAATGGATTGCTATGACGTCAGGCTGTTCCAGTAACACATTACTTTCATGAAACGCCTCCCGATATTTCGCGAAATACATGCTACTCCTGCAGTTGAAGACGCAGTATGCAAACTTCCCTAAAATACCTCAGGCTTGCGCGAGCCAAAACAATGCATGTGTACACGTATGACACCAACTATCTATTCCATGACATAGACACCTGCATATCCCACACTTTTCAAAATTGACTGCACGGACTACTGTCAGAAATGTTATTACATAATGCATTCCTTTCTGCATGTTGAGTTAGCTACCATAGAAACAGCAAGCGTGTGGCACTTCATTCAGAGGGTTACCGTAAAGCATATTTACATATGCAGTAGCTGCCACGCGGATTACGACTTTTTCGCAGCCTGCGACTGTAAAAATCGCCGCGATTGCAAAATCCAGTCTCGAAAGAAAGAAATCACCGCGATTCTCCGTGATAGATACGTGGGGGAACACGGGGGAAATTAGAGCACGGATCAATGAAAAATGTAATAAAAATGATAAATACAATGAACAATTTTGGAAGCAATACGTATTTCAAACTTTTAATGCATTTAATAACGTGTGTTTTTCGTTTTTGTTGTCCAAAAGTCGCATTTCTCTTCACCGGACATAAATTGGCTACCCACAACCCTTTGCGATGTGTGTACCTATTAACAAGGCGGCACTAATAACGGGTTTATGACCCGCAATTCTTTACAATTTTTCGGATTATTTCTGACTAAAGAACCCATCGATGTATTAATAACCAAAGCAGAATAGTAAAATATGTTAAAATAACGATTAACTAAAAATATAATTCTAATTTCCAGTATAATTATATACATAATTTTATGTTTAATCACCGCAAAGTCGGTAATAGGAACCGCCATATAACTATCGTGACCCAGTATACATTATCCGGGCATTTGAATTTTCGAAAACAGAAATAAAATTGTCTTCTGCTTCGGGTTTTTAATATTTATTGAATAACAATGCATTAAATTGACTGCACAATTGTACATTGATACTGAAGATAAATCGCGGCGATGGCCTGCGATTTCACACCGGGTAAAGCGGTGTGCAAATTAAAACAGATCACGGCGAATCGCGGTGATTGTGTCGCGGTGGAAAAAATGTATTATTCCCGCGATGAGCGAGCTGTCCGCGGATCGCGGAGACAAAATCAGTGTGTCCGCGGTGAGATAAAATCGCCGTGATGAGTGGGATTAGTCGTAATCCGCGTTGCAGCAACTTTACGTATACTAACTAAATGTTACCAGTGTGTGAAAGAAAACTCTGTAAAACCTTTAGAGCTGATGAGGTATTTTTAATCTATGGAAGTGTTTATTTTAAAACAAAGACAAAATCAAACAAACAAATCTTGCATTCGACAACTCAAAGTTCGTTTACACTTGCACGAGTCTGACTCATTATCCGTTTGTGTAACATGTACAGCCACACAAAAAATTAAGGCTTCTTAGTGCAAGTTATGTATTTACTTGTAAATAGTAGTGTTACTGACTTGTTTTATAAATGATCACAACTGCGTATGTAAATTATTGTATTAAAGCAGTAAAACATATCAGACATATTTGTAAATCAATGTCTTATTGTGTAAGAAATATTTCATGTTGACATACACTTTTATAATTAATGTATGACACCTGTTCTATCAACATCATTCACAGCCTTATAATTGATGATTTCTAAAAGCACCGCATTTTAGCAATCAAAAGGCTTCGCATTTTAGAATACCAAAGAACCAGAAGTGAAACCGAATGATATCCCCTTCAATTTATAACACAAATTTATGATCATGTGTAAAATAAACACTGCCTTGTCTGTTGAAAAGTTGATTACATAACAGCAAATGTTACTTGTACTCATGGACATCTAAGTTTAAATAAACATTCGACGCGCAAAGCAGCCGTCGAAATTAGCACAATCCCGAGACTGGTAAAATGCCTGACAGGCCTGCCCATTATCCAAGAACACCCAGCAAATGTTACTTGTACTCATGGATATCTAAGTTTAAATTAACAGTCGAAGCGCAAAGCAGTCGACACAATTAGCACAATCCCGACAATGCTAAAATGCCTGCCAGGCTTGCCCAATATCCAAGAACACAAGCCCAACGGGCTTGTTGATTTGCTGCTCGTTTCGACGGGAGAAATTGGAATCCAGACGAGGGAACTCCATTAACCAATCGTCCGAGAAACGATTTACTAGGAAACAGAACAAAAAGGCAATTGTTCTTACATAGTTTATTAAACGATTAAATGCAGTAAATAGTCACAACTCTGTTTATTTAGCGAAATTGGAAAAATGCAAGAAAACACTTGCTTCGTTGTTATTTTGTTAAGGGTTTCCGGGTTTCTTTCCAGCCAAAAGTATGTAGTTCACTGCACGAAAGCAAAATCTCTCAGGCAAAGTCCTCGAAATTTAATGCTTGTGTCCAATGATTACCCATTTTCATTTTCTTTTATTGAATATTTTTGATTGCCACATGGCCGCATGGAATTCAAATTTTGGCCGTCCAGACCATTTTTTACTCGCCACGGCCGACTGCGAATTTGGCAAAGAGGCAAAACAACATGAACACATGAAATATATATATATAAGCAACAAAATTGAATCACTAGCAGCATACCGAAGTCAGGTGGCAGGTTTCAACAAGTTCTCGCTGGAGGGAACCGCTTTTTTCAACAAAATCAACAGGCTTCACCAACACTGCTAGGACTAGTACGAGTCCTGCTGAAAGGAGAGAATATTTGATATAATTAACAGCAGCCCAACATTCTCTGCTTTGGGTTATATTTCCAGTCTGACACACAATAAGTGGATAAAGGAAAATTCTAGTTCCCTGTTCAATTGCTGCTATTGCAGTGCACAAGACAACATACGTACCTGTGCATATCCGAATACTTAGAATACCTTATATACAAGGTATGACAGCGGCCATTTTAGCCGGGGCGGAATTGCGTAATAATGTATTGGTACCCGATTGTACAACGTAACGCTGATTTGTGTAGGTACCACTGATTCCCTGCAATGACAGTTACGAATGAGGGTAAACAGTCTATGAATTATGGGATTATTACGTAATTCCGCCCCGGCTAAAATGGCCGCTGTCATACCTTGTATATATAATATAGTTTGTTGACAAAAGTTTCGACTTTTTGGAGGAGGCTTTTCAGAACTTCTCAAGTAGTTTTTCGGATAGCTTGTGTCTTTGGTCAAACTAATTTACAGAGCTTTTCTTGATAGCCTCCCTGGCACCTATGCTTTCTAACTGACAAAATCGCCTGACGCGCATGCGTACTAACAAAAAAAAACAACATCAGTTGGCCTAGATCACAAGTTTATACATCACATTTGTAAATAATTCTTCATACACACACCAACAACATCAAACATTTCCCTAAACCGTCCAAGTATAACCAGATTTTCAAAACTGTACTCACACATTCTGCATTTTCAAGTTTATCACGACTGACAGTGACTGAGTCAGTCGATCGCGACTGACAACGGCACAGGCAGTCGAGAGCGCTTGAGACAAAAATACATTTAACCAATACATCATCTCAAAACTCACAACATATACACGTACCTACCTTTCGTCACGAACTTTTGGACAACCGTTACTCACGAGCTCTAATGCAATTCGTTTAATATCCTCAATCGAAATGCTGACGATATTCAACTGTGCTGCAATAAAAATGGCGTTCTCAAAATGTCTCTTAAATTGTCTGCGCATGCGCGGTAAATATGACGTAGGCGTTAACACAAGATTTATATGTACATATTAGTATTCATCCAAGAGATAGCAACTTATGTAATACCAAATTCAACGTCCCGTTCATGAGTCTTTATCCACTACAGTCTTTCCGTACTAGAAAATATATTTGTAGCTGTGACGGCCATCTTGAATTTCTGGCATATATGAAATTTTGCTAGGATCAATTACACATCAAGAGCAACATTCCTGTAAAGTTTCATGACAATCCGTCAAGTAGTTTCAGAGGAGTAGTCGCTACAAATTTTTACTATATAACTCTATGTAAACAAAGATGGCCGCTGGCAGCCATGTTTAACGTTGAATCAAAACGATTTTTGACAAGGATCAACATCATGTCATGCTGATCATTTTAGAAAAAGTCCCATATCAATATAACTTATAGTTTTCAAGAAGTATTCGCTGCAAAGTTGTATTTTAAAACTCTATTTTTAGCTTTGGCGGCCATCTTAGATTTCACATCAACATGAATTTTTGCTAGGATCAACTAGACTTTCTACTGTTTCACCCAATGGCAGTCTACAATATTTGCCACTCAAACATAAATTAAATCTCTGAAGAGTAAGTAAGGATTTTTTCCTTTACTGTGTATAAGGAATTGTAATGAGTATGCAAGACGCAGTTCTAACATAATGAGAAAGCGAAATCCGGACTTGTGTCCAATTCTTTGGGACTAGCCACACTTCCTTCTCGGGACTAACCACTTCTGACAGGGTGACTAGTCCTGGACTAGTGCCTACAGAAACTATTTGTACAGATGTGCTTGTATGAACATGTGCAGGAGATATTTAGCATGGGGAGAAGTATATCTGCAGAATGGAAGTAGTTGCAAGGGTGTACATGTTGAAGTGTGTCACACGTGAGACAGGAATGATATTGCTTCCATAAGTGTGTGCCATTCAATGTGAGCATGTGAACATGTGCAGGGGTTACCAGGGTATGGGAAATTAATTTATTTCGGTCTAAATGTGAACAGGAGCCAACATCATGGTGCAGGATTTGCAATAGACACGTACACATGGTTTTTGACCGATGGAAATTCAATTTGGAACAATGAGGCCAAAAAAACAGGTAGGTGTGTTCCTTATTGCAAGCTCTTAAGAAGTAAGGTCGGTAGGTATGCAGTTTCCTTTTCTTTTTGCAGCAGCCAGATATTGTGAGGTTGTACATGTATTTATCTCTCACACCCCACACAAGTTGATGGTACAGCTAACAGTTTGTCTATGATTCAGTTTACTGCAACATATTGTAATAACAACGGCGGAAAAAGGCCCCTAAAAAACACAGACAGTCGAGCCGATGTAGACACAGGTATTGTTTTTTGGCCTGAGAACGCACCTATTTTTCCAATGTGCTTGTATATCGCTCGTGTATGTTTCATTCCACGCAGCAAGCAAATGCACATTTACGAAAGAACAAGTGCTCCCTCCACAACAGTGTTTCACACTATACATGGCTGCCTTGATTGCCTCACGACCAATCTAATTCGCTGCAAACGGTGTAACTGCGTAATGTAATGCCTGTTATTGCCTATCATTGTGTTCTTAATGTAATGAGTGTGTTCTAACTGCATAAAGAGTTGTGCTGATGGAGACTATAATGATGTGAGTGTTTCAACTGTTACATTTCTGTCTACTGGATTGTCATTGGTTAGCGGTTAATTAGTCATTTTTCCAGCGGACAGTACACCCTAAATAAAATCTGACCACCGTCACAGTATGCGCCGTGATGTTCTTTTATTTACACAGGCTGCAATTGCAGGCCATCTGCGATTTACCTTCAGTATCAATTTACACTTTTGTAGTCTATGTCATGCATTATTTGGCAATCACTATTAAACATTTGAAGCGGAAGACAATTTCATTCTTGTTCCTTGAAGATGCTTATGCCTGGATTATATATTCACCACTGTGATATGGCGTCTCCTATTACCGACTTCGCGGTGACAGAACATAAAGTTCAAGTAGTATTTCATATACTGGAAATTGAAGTTGTATTTGTTTATTATACTGAAAATGAGGATTATATTTCTAATACATGTTCTTACATCCTTGCTCCTTTCCCCAGCAAACTTCACACACACAGTCAGACATTGCTGTCTTTTGAAACCACATTTTGCAATATATATACAAAATCTACGCTTGTGGGGAAGCAACGCGCCATTGCAGGTGACAACATGCGGTATGATCGCGGGGATTTGTGACTTCCATTGAGAAACGGCCGTGGCGATGGCAGACTGCATGTGGATTTGGATGGGAAATTATCGCAAAACTGGACAAATATAACCAAGGGTATGGTGTAGTAGGAAAGGAAAGCAGTTGCTAAACCACATCATGACCGTCAGTGTGACCTTCAACTGTTATTTCTGTAAGGACATGCGACAGTTCTTCGCTGTATTGTAGCGCTGATGGAGTAATATGACAGGACATAGAAGTTAAAGTCAGCTTCTTCTTTTGAGACGGACCAACAGAACGCTGACAAACTAATCCCATGTATCATAATAACCTTTGGGAATGTGGCACATAAGTGACAGACAACACCATTGGTACTACCAAGTGGAGTCATTTACAGCAACAGGTACTTATACAAAACTGCAACCAACACAATCAAAGATAACGTTGCAGCCTCCGTGTTTACATTTGACACTTACATTTTGTTGTTGGCTTATGTCCCTTACATGTGTCGAATCACAGCTATACCGGTTTTCGTAAAAGGCAATGTAGCGGATATACAGAAACGTGTTTGTTGGAGATAGCTGATTGAGCTTGCATTCTTTGCAGTGCCTGGCTGCGGTAGCATGCAAAATGTAACACATGCAGACTTTCAGCACAGGATACACACAAACGTTGACACCTGCCGCTGACATACACATGTAAGTTCTATATCATGTGTGCAACAACCCAGCTGAACTGAAACACACAACCCCTGGAATGTCCTATGCAAATTCATTTCAGCACACGACCTTAAGCGAACGTTATATTTTACTATGATGTAGTCATGATGAGTATGTGCTGTACATCTCATGAACAAAACTAAGGAAATGCCTAGTATGTAGCCAACGTTGTTTCTACCAAAATCAAGTAATATTTTTACCCATATCGTCACCTTCAGAGTGTGCCGCACCTGTACATTTGGGTATGATGAAGGTGATGTCGCCATGATGAGTATGTCAAGCATGGGGATAGATATAGTAAGGCCCTGTACATGATGGTAAGGCCATGTCAACATTGTGGTAATCAGAATGTACTGCGAGTTTGATAAAGGTCTAACAAACGTGAGTGACAGATCTTCCACAACAAACATGAGTGACAGATCAAACCCTACTTACTCGACGCATGCGCACTCGCATACAACTAACAAAACAAACAATTATCTTCACAGGCGCCCCAACCTTTCTTCGCATTACTAAATTTACAACCGTCACAATAACAGAATATCACATCTACTTACCTTTCACCTAAACTCAAACAGCCGTGAATACTTCCTCAAACACGCCAAAAACAATGCCGGCTTCCTAAATTGACAAAATCGCCTAACGGGCATGCGTACTCGCACAAAAAACAACAAAATCAGTTGACCTAGATCACAAGTTTATACATCACTAGCAATGCAAATCCCGATAGGTGGCGCCGCGTAAGCTATATTTAGAATTTAGGAATATCCCAACCTGGAGTTAGGTACGTCAAATTACGCATCTTTTAAGTGCTAAGACACTAAAAAGTGGAACTTTTTATGTTGAATATAGGAAGAAAACACTGCATACATTACGTAATTGACCTCACGGCTTTTGTTATTTATTGGTAGATGAAAAATAAATGGAAGCGAAGTGCGGTTTTTGGAAGTTCAGTATTAAATCGGATGATTACGCTCTAGTTTATGTACAAATAAAGTACTTCAATAATTAATCTTCAATTTGTTTTATATTTAATCTCACAAAAAATGACGTACTCGTGGTGTATTTGCGCATTTTTCAACACCTGCTAACATCAGAAAAGACAACTCTTGTTATGTGACTGTAATGCGCATGCGTGGTACTACAAACAAGATCGTCTTTTTCGAGTCTTATTTCGGACTAGAAACTTGTTCCCACTAATAATTCTCATGAATTCTTTAGTGAAATAATACTTTAAATATTTCATACACATGTTATCATTCATCACGAAAGAACTTTTGGCTTTTTTAGGCTAATTTACTCATTTTTCAGAATTGTTCAAATTTGACCTTGACATTGTCACGATAAGTCATGTAGGCCATCTAACGCGAGTACTCATTTGTTTACATAGCAAAGATGACGGGTTTAACACCAACTTGTGAAAATAGTAGCACATATTTAAAAGAAAAAGGGAAAGAAACATTCATTTGACACATTACTTTGTAAATAAAGATCTGCATGACTTCATTGCAAGGAAAAAACAATATTTATCAGCTAGGTTGCTTTTTTCAGAAAAAATGATAAAAAGGCTTATTCATTTTGGCAATTGTTGGACACAAAAAATATTTTTTTTGCATGTGGGGTGGTTCATAAACTTACTTTTTTTTCCTCAATGGACTATTTTGATGATACTATTTAGAAAATACTAATCAGTTTCCCAATATTTTCTAATTTGAAAAATGCGTTTGCATTGCTAACATCACATTGGTACAATAATCCTTCATACACACCCCAACCACATCAAACATTCCCCTAAACCGTACAAGTATAACCAGATTTTCGAAAATGTACACACATATCCTGCATTTTCAAGTTCATCGCGAATAACAGTCAGCCGACCACTGATGACAGCACAGGAGTCGAGAGCTCTCGATAGCGCTTGAGACAAAAATTCATTTAACCAATACATCATCTCCAAACTCACAACATATACACGTACCTACCTTTCGTCGCGAACTTTTGGACAACCGTTACTCTCCAGCTCTAATGCATTTCGTTTAATATCCGCAATCGAAATGCCAACGATATTCAACTGTGCTGCAATAAAAATGGCGTCCTCAAAATGTCTCTAAAATTGTCTGCGCATGCGGGGTAAACGTGACGTAGACATTAACACCAGATTTATACGTACATATTAGTATTCATCCAAGAGATAGCAACTTATGTGATACCAAATTCAACGTCCCGTTCATGAATCTTTATCCACTACTGTCTTTCCGTACTAGAAAATAACGTTGTCGACCTAGGATCCTATACAGCCCAGTGTTAAAGATAACGTAGTGTCAATCCGAAGGTCATGGGTTTGAATCTTGCATAGGCTATACTATTTGTCAGTGAATATGTGTACATTCATAAAACTGACTTGTATACGGGTTTCCAGCCATGTTTCCCTAGATTGTATTTGGTAGTTAATCAAGTTTCGAATCGTTCATATACAGACTTTTCAACCCTTATCTAACGGGCTTTAACCGCTGAACGCTTCTTAAGCTGTTCATTTGACTGGCCCAAATCAACGGTCAAACGCTTTTCCATGCGGGCCTACATTTTGTTTTATTTGACTTCAGTTGTCGTTCAATGAATTATTTGTGTTACATTCTATTAAATTTGCGGCGGTATATCGTACACATTTATACATCGCACATGTTAATGAGTCAACCTTAGAAAAATATAAAAAAGTTTGCAAAATCGGCTAATAAACAAAAAAAGGGATATGACCATTTGAAGGTTGTTCTAAAGCGGATACGACGGCCGCCATTTTGTTTTAGATCTATGACGGCATAGTTCCAAATTATCATATATGGAATATTGATAAATATCATTTAAGGTATATCATCCCTAATGGTCAATATATTGAAACTTAAACATCTTTATATCATTTCATTTTACATCTTTTTTGGGATGTTGCTACAACATTTTTTGACATTTTACCGTATTTTTAAGAGAAATTGGATATTTCTACACCCCTAGTGCTGAAAATGCGGAAAAAATGTCAACAACAGACAATGGTTTAGTTATAATTTGATCATTAATTTTTTGACAATATTAATATTTAAATCATGTATAAATACAGTAGGCCATGGAGAATAATAACATATACTTAAAATTCCAAACAATACAAAGATACACTAGACATAATCAGATGTTTCCCTAACTTTTTTGAAAAAAATATTTCACTTTTAAAAATCAAGCTCACAGACTATAACATATAAATCGATTTTTATCTACATGATGAACTGGACAAAATATCAAAAACTAAACACTTTTACTGTCTATATCTTGGAAAATATTACTTTGTATTTCGAAGAGGACATTTTTGTTAACTAAGAAAACCACCGAAAAATGCTAATTTGAGAAATACCCGCCAGTACACTACAAACAGTCAATGAAAGTAAATTACTTTGAATTGGTTAGATGAAATCAAAATAAACAGAAATAGAAAATAAAAAGCATAAAGTACCTACAGCTAACTTATTTATCAATTTGCTTTCCATCCGGTCCGCACGCTGTTAAAAAGCAACAATCACTATTCTGTCAAATGACATACAAGTAGCCTCCTAGCCCTTTCTTCATCACCAACTATGTAAAATGTTAATGGCACTGGATCTAGACGACATTTTGTAAAAAATCGGAGCTCTGACAATAATAACTCGTCGACATTGTTTCGAGAAACGGATTTTCCTAGTGTCAGGTGGTCTTTACTCTTACCAATTTGACTTTCCTATTCCTTCTCATCACAGACATAATCTACACAGTAATTACGATCAACAAAGACATTAACACGTTTACTCTAATGCTGTCCATGAGGTTTTTTTTTGCCAAATTTACCATTTTGATCGCGGAAATATTTCCCTATGTCTGCCATTTTGGATTTACAAAGAATAAATAATGAAAGTTGTTATGCAAGTGTTAATATCGTTTTACAATACATCAAACATCGGAGTTATTTCAAGCCCAATTGAACTAATCGAACAACTACAATCAAACTGCTGAATAAGTCAAACTGATCGGTAGAAAATTCCGTGTTTGTTTAATTTAAACCGGGAATTTATTGCTTGGCCCAAGACAGAGGTTATCTAAATGCATTGCGTCCAAAAGTGTTTCCTAATTACTATAAAGCAAATACATTAATGGGAAAATACAGGCTTTGCATTTTAAATGTGTTGTTTCTATAAATTGAGACAACGTAAACAGGTCGTCAATGTAAATCAGGTCACCATGGGTTCAACAAAATGACAGAAATAATACAAATGGCATTTCCAGACACATTTTATATGGACCTGTATAGCGGTATTATGAATCCTTTATTGGTAATTTGCTTTATTCTATGACTTGCAGAAATGAATGGTCTATTTGTGGTATAGGTCAACTTTTATCAAGTCAGTGAATCTTGTCAACGGGTTAAATTTGCCAATTGATAGAAGATGAATACCTTTATAAACGTATATTTATTAACTTGTTAAAATGTTGATGTTATTGTTGCAAGGAACAAACGTGACACCTTAACTGTAGAATGGTCACTGATAATTCACTTTGTAATAGCACAGGTGTAAATCGTTTAATTGAAAATAACACCTGTCAGATTAAATGGTATACTACAACTACCAGTTATTGAAAGTCTAAGTATGGCAGTGAGCTGAAATGGACATGCTACAAAACAAATAGAATATGGTTTCATTTAAACACCTCGATGGGCTACGAGCTTGTAGCAGACATAACAAATTGAGGAGGTTATACTTATATTGATGAGAGATAAAAGCAGTTTTTTTATAGATTTTATTCGTAATGAACACATTATAAATGAGGTTATTAGTGAAAGACGCATTCGCATATTGAATACAGATATACATTGGATTTTAGAGTCACATAATACAAGCATTAAATTTGTTGTTTATGCCATACGTCAATATAACTGCTTTGCAAATGGTAAACTACCTACCAATGTCTGGGCTAGATCGGTATGGTTGAATGATTTGTTAAAATAGTTTTTTTTTGGTTAAATGTTATGTTGCTTATGGGAAAAATGTAAATTACTTATTTTTCTATAACGAAATATTGTACATTTCTTTTAAAATTAAAATTTTTGGGTATAAAACGAAAAGAATATATTGTGTTATGGTGACTTCGAAAGTCACCTATCTGCTGTTTTAGCTGATTTTATAGATGTATTGATGTTGTACCAAGTCGTGATATTGCTGAGTCATAACCTATATTTAACGAATATATATTTAAAGCTACAGACGCTGTATTTAAATCTCGTTCTTCTTTGTAAATTTAACGCAGGACATCATTTGTTTATATACTCCGAGCAGTGCACATCGTACATGTACACAGGTAGCATTCTGATTTACAGAAGGAAAACAGCTTGGCCTTTTTGTGGTACTCCAACACAAGACCTTCTTATTTACAGTCGGAGGTCCTAATCACTGCACTATAGCGATTTCTTGAAAATATGGCATATTTGGGACCACATTTTATGATATGAACACTTCAAAACAAACATGTTTTGTTATACAAAAGAACCAAATATTAATCTGAATTTTACTACATTGAATTTAAAAAAGAGCAAGCAGATTAAAACTTAATGATATGATTAATTCTATATAACTTTAAGAGCTCAGTGTTTCCTTTTAAACAAAACAATTATATTATTATACTGAAAATAGTTATTTTAATGGAATACAATATAACCTCTGCACACGAATGACGGTGTTAATACTATAACCAATCCAATGGTTTTAGTTTTGTCTAGGGTAGGTGCATATTTATATCATATTTAATCAACATGCCAAAAGGGCACTATAGTAATTTGAAAATGACAAATCGTTATAATAAGATTTGTTTCGTGCAATCTTCTGGTACTCTTTTGACAAATGGTAACCTTTAGAATGATATCAAGATTGCAGAATTCAAGTGAAATGGTAATATAAGTGAAGGCATTACGCTACATATCATTGGTTGATGCTGAAACATTATAACGGATATAAGTTTATTTACGGAGCATTTTGGATATACATAGACGATGTTTAAATATAAAACATATACCGATTAAATGTAATATGTGTGCCAAGTGTATCGCTATGGAACGGTCAGACGCAGGAGGAAAATGGGTCGCGTCAAGTAGTTTTAGGTTGGAACAATACGTTTACTTCAATACCCCATATTCATTCTCCTAAAACGTGCCAAGTGTTAACAAAGAAATCAATGTCAGTTTTACTTCTAACACAATTGGACACAACACTAACTGATACCTATCAATAATACAAATATATGGCCATGCATTATACAAACGAATATGAGTCAGGACAACGGGATATTTGACAATACAGGAATGAAGACAAGCACAAACGTTGCCATCCTATTCGGAATGTTGGTAAATGTCATCGTAGAGTCCGGGGTCTGTCATGACACCGTACATGCACAGATAAACGTCATCGTAGAGTATGGGGTCTGTCATGCCACCGTACATGCACAGATAAACGTCATCGTAGATATCGGGGTCTGTCATGCACCGCAAATGCACAGATAAACGTCATCGTAGAGTACGGGTTCTGTCATGCCACCGTACATGCACAGATAAACGTCATCGTAAAGTCATGGGTCTGTCATGGCAACGTACATGCACAGATAAACTTGTAGTGTTTATATGTAAATGGGTCATCCAATATACATGTACTTCATTGGATATTAACCAATTGTGATAACTATCTTTCAGTTTTAATAACAGATGCAAAAGTAAAAATGACTAAAGAGTTGTCCTGTTATTTTAAAGTATACACTCAGAGTTTGATATTCAGGGTTCAAAACTTTTCATAAATGTGTTTTGTACTTCAAAAAAAAATAAAAAAATACAATACAATACCATTGTTTGACAAACCGCTCTTGAAAATGAACACACCTAGACATGTACCGACGCAAATGTTGCACAAGAAATCCACGTCCATTTGAATGTTCCTAATAATTAGATTGGCCATTTTAATTCGAATGAATCAACTCGAGCAAATTAAAATAACTAAGATTTTGAATTATTTCGGGCAGAGTTCACTATCAATCCTAGAAATGTTTAATTCGACGAAATGTGATGTCTTATTTAGGGTTATCTATTTCCAATACTCACTACCTTATGCAATGGTAATTGCTATGGACTATTCATACCTAGTGGTTAATGGGACACATTCGTGCTGGTATGAACAATAAGCGATTCGTGATTCGTTCACGATGACCTCGACCTTGACGATATCAAGATAGTTTAATATGACTATTCTGTCTGACGTACAACAAGTTTTACATTCTCCATATATTACTTGTCTTTCCAGTTATACTTAGTTGCAATTATAAACTATTAGCGTGTCTGGCCAAACAGTATCAAACCTGACTTCTATGGTGATGTGATTTATAAACTTAGTAAGATTCTTGATCATGATCACTTTCATACTATCTTTGTTAAACTTGTTAAACAGTTTATCAAAAGAGGGTATGACTCTATCATTTCGCAACGTACTGCATGCTTGGTGGTGGACCCTTTTACAGTTCGCCACTATGATTTCCTCTTTAACTGTACGATTGCCGGACAGGCTGTGGACCCTATGATGACGCCTACCTAAAGACCATTGGGACGTTGGCGTTTGATGTTTGTCTATGATCTTTCTTGTCGTGAACTTAAAGGGTTTATTCTATTGTTGCTCTGGCTTCTGCCAAGTCATTGAGCACCTTCATTGTGGCTTTCTAGGCTATTGTTTTTTTTTGTATTATATTTACACGAGCATATGTGTGTTTTACTTATATTGCCTATTGATGCTGCCTTGTTGGTTAGAGATTAGATTATGGCGGGGATTTCTTTATTTACACTGTCCTCTTTTTAATGGGATGACAGTAGGGTAAGTGTGAGGTTTGGTGCACCCTAGAACCGGTTTAAACCCCCACTGGCCTACTTTGACACTGACCGTTCCAAGGCGGTAACCCTTTTGTCAACCCTTTTGTGTTTGTGATGTCGTTTGCATTTGTTATTTCTTTTGCCTTGTTGTTGTTGAATTGGATAAGGTTGCAAACAATGTAAGTCGTAGGTGGTGTATTACTCAATAACGTATCCAGGATATGTTATTGACGAAAACGAATACATATGAACTTAAACGCAATATTTATAATATGCCATCTTTAAACGCCCATGGACGTGATTTTACATGATTCGAGATATTGATAGTAGTGCAATACATAAATTATCGTTAATTGGATGTAATTTACGCATTTAATAATACTGTAGTAATTTAAAACATTCAGACAAAAAGCTGTGACAGTCATACACATTGGATTGATTTGAAATTGTACGCTTAAGCGCTTCTGTTGCTTTCAGATTAAGCAGTGGCATGTTATATTCAACCTTTAATGATGATCATTAAAGGTAAGCAAAGGAGAATACATTTTTGTGTTTCGAAATACTTATATTTCTGTTTTAAAATAACCTATTTCTGCTAGTATGGGTCTCCGTAGAAGTAATGATGGAACTGATATCCGAAGAATTTAGATCCAAGGTTTTGTTTAAAGTGACTTTAGGCTAATTGTAAGAGGCTGATCCAAATACAAATGAAAACCAGCATATATTGTGCTTCTTTTTTATGAACTGTGAATTCTACTTCTCGGCTTCGGTTTTTAATCATAAATGTTAATAATAAATGTTAATTTAAGGATACGCTAAGGTATAGCTGTATGTTTATTTATTTGCAAATATCTACAATGTTGGAAAGGTTGTATCCAGTTTAAATGTTGAGTTATTAGAAAAATAAAACATGTAAACAAACTCAGATGTTCTTTATTCCTCTTGTGTTTACACTTTTCTAATATAGGACCAGGTCAAAGCCATAACATCCTTTGGCTAATCATGATTATTTCAGCCCGATTATTCATGACAGTGCGTTCTATTCGCACTTCCTTCTTTGTTTTCGATCGGAATGGCACTCCAATGGGATTTGAATAGCCTAACGGTTACCAACTTTTCTGTGTTGTCAGATGATACTTTCTGGTGACTTCACGAGATAGAGATTATAGTGATATGATTGGTTCAACATTTATATCTTTAACTGTATGCATTATAGATTCAGAGTAGATCCACCTATTCTGAATGGTGTTAGGGGATACATGATGCTGATGGGCCTGCACTGAAAGTCTTAAGATGAATCAATTCAGATAGTAGTTATAGCCGATTTTGTGACATAATTAGTATTTTGCCTTTCCTGAAAAGAAGCGAAAAAGTCTAAAAGAAAATTACTTTCTATCTTTCGATTTATCTCAGGATTTTATTGGTCAAATTGTGTAAGATTTGGAATGAAGGTCGTATGATGTTTGTCTGCTGCTTACTTATTGATAACTTGATATGTCACTGATGAATGAAGATGTTGGTGGTGGTGATGCTATTTCAGTGAGGCATTTTAAGAATTTGGGTTTCAATTAAGAAAATCCCTCATAGGTTTCCTTACATAATGTTATTCAGATAAACATGCGTGTATTGTGGGATCATTTAAGGAAACGGTGTAGCCGCTGAAAATAAATATGTCAAAATAAGGAAAACGGCTCACGTTTGGAACTGTCACATTTTGCTTGAACTGAGTATTTAAAATACTACAAACTGAAAAAAGTACATTTTAGCAGCTTGAACATGATATGTTACACTGCTGTATTGTTAATACATATCATAGAGATACCCCTCTATACCATTGTGTATTCTTATGTAGGAATTCTTTCTAACAGTTGTACACATAATTCACATAAATTGTCCTTCCAGAAAAACACAAGATTGGTTTAAGAACCATAAAGTGTCATTTTAATTATTAATAATGAGTTATTCTGAAAAACTAGCCCAGTCGTCTAGGTTTCTAGGCCAAACTGTTTCATCGACAATAAATAAATCGTACGGACAATGAGTCGTATTTTAGGGCATACGCACGTCGAATATAAAACTGAAAGTCAGGATTTTCTGGAATATTCTTGAATAATATGTCAAATACCGAAATTTCTTTTGTTAATTTCCGTTCATGTAACCGTTAAATCGAGAAGACACCTAGATTTAAATGTCCGATCGGAATTTAACACAGAGAAAACATATCAATGTCAGGATAACTTTGTGTTTACTTACTAGCTAAATGAGTTACTAGTTTAATATCAATTGTCACAGTGAATGCAAAATATGACACGACTGAAGAAAATGTTGGTGCAGTATTCTTTTTTAATTTATTGCCATTATATTCCCTAGACTGTATTTATTTCCACGGAATCGAATTCATAAACATTGACACGTTTGCTCGACAAAAATAGGTTTATTCGGCGAAACGTAGCATTCACAGTAATATTCAGAGTGTTATGAGTATATAACATAGGGGGTTAACATGATGCACAATATGCCATTTTACTCACTGTTTAGACATTTCCTGGCTGACGTTAGATTGTACACGCTATTCGGAATGTTCCTGGGTGACATTAGATGTTACGAGTTGTTCAGGCGTTCCATGAGTGATATTATATTGTTTACACTGAGTCCGTTCAAATAAATTCTCGACAACCGTACATTATACAGACTGTTTGTATATTCTGGCTATTGTTCGAGCGAGATAAAATCACTTCTTTCGCTTCATGACGAGTTCGGCTATAATTGGCTCTATTTTAATAGTAATAGATTTCCTTCTTGGGAAGGCACGTTTAATTTCCCCAATGCTTTTTTCAAAAAGCGTAATATCTTAACTTTATATTAATGTAGTAATGCATTACGTGGTGTACCGAAACAGCATCAAATCAAAAAATACTGAGATATCACAGAATCAAGAATACTGAACTAGTAGCAAACAAGAGATATTGAGAAATAATCAACTCAAGAATACTGAGTTATTACATAATTAAAAATACTATGATATCACCAAGAATATCGACCTAGCAGCAAACAAGAGATATTGAGATATTATCAAATCAAGCATACTGCGATATCACAGAATCAAGCATACTGCGATATCACAGAATCAAGAATATTGAAACAGCATTGAATCAAGCATACTAGTATATCATAGAATCAAGAATACTGAAACAACAGCAAATCAAGAATACTGAGATATCATCGAATCAAGCATACTGAGATATCACCAATTTCAAGCATACTGAGATGTCATAGAAACAAGCATGCTGAAATAGAAGCAAATCAGGGATACTAGAATAGTAGCAAATTTGAGATACTAGAATTACAGCAAATCAAAGAAACTGAGATATTATCAAACAAGAGATATTGAAATCCATTACAGAATCAAGATTACTGAATCAGCATCGGATCAAGACTATTGGAGTAGCATAGAATCAAAAATACTGAGATATCACCAAATCAAGAATACTGAGATATCACCAAATCAAGAATACTGAGATATCATCGAATCAAGAATACTGAGGTATCTTGAGTTACCATCAGATCAAGCATACTGAAATAGCAACAAATAAAGCATACTGAGATATCTTGAGATATCATTAGATCTAGAATACTGAAACAGCATCGAATCAAGCATACTGGGATATCACCAAATCAAGAATACTGAGATATCTTGAGATATCATTAGAACAAGAATACTGAAACAGCATCGAATCAAGAATACTGGGATATCACCAAATCAAGAATACTGAGATATCTTGAGATATCATTAGATCAAGAATACTGAAACAGCATCAAATCAATTATACTGGGATATCACCAAATCTAGAATACTGAGATATCTGAGTAATTTGAAAATGACAAATCGTTATAATAAGATTTGTTTCGTGCAATCTTCTGGTACTCTTTTGACAAATGGTAACCTTTAGAATGATATCAAGATTGCAGAATTCAAGTGAAATGGTAATCTAAGTGAAGGCATTACGCTACATATCATTGGTCGATGCTGAAACATTATTACGGATATAAGTTTATTTACGGCGCATATTGGTTATACATAGACGATATTTAAATATATAACATATACCGATAAAATGTAATATGTGTGCCAAGTGTATCGCTATGGAACGGTCAGACGCAGGAGGAAAATGGGTCGCGTCAAGTAGTTTTAGGTTGGAACAATACGTTTACTTCAATACCCCATATTCATTCTCCTAAAACGTGCCAAGTGTCAACAAAGAAATCAATGTCAGTTTTACTTCTAACAAAATTGGACACAACACTAACTGATACCTATCAATAATACAAATATATGGCCATGCATTATACAAACGAATATGAGTCAGGACAACGGGATATTTGACAATACAGGAATGAAGACAAGCACAAACGTTGCCATCCTATTCAGAATGTTGGTAAATGTCATCGTACAGTCCGGGGTCTGTCATGACACCGTACATGCACAGATAAACGTCATCGTAGAGTATGGGGTCTGTCATGCCACCGTACATGCACAGATAAACGTCATCGTAGATACCGGGGTCTGTCATGCACCGCACATGCAGAAATAAACGTCATCGTAGATTTCCTTGGTCTGTCATGCACCGCAAATGCACAGATAAACGTCATCGTAGAGTATGGGTTCTGTCATGCCACCGTACATGCACAGATAAACGTCATCGTAAAGTCCGGGGTCTGTCATGGCAAAGTACATGCACAGATAAACTTGTAGTGTTTATATGTAAATGGGTCATCCAATATACATGTACTTCATTGGATATTAACCAATTGTGATAACTATCTTTCAGTTTTAATAACAGATGCAAAAGTAAAAATGACTAAAGAGTTGTCCTGTTATTTTAAAGTAATGCTATGTAGGCTACTCGCCTACACGCTTGTCATACTGTACAGTGTATCGTACATAAAAACACAATGTTGTTTAGGCTATTTTTCAGTAATATCGTACTGTCATGCGTAATTACTTACATACCTTGTTAACTTGTAAGTTGTATTATTGATTCATATTGCTCTTTTATTGTATTAACGTTTATTTGTCGAGTAAGAGACATATTTTTAAGATTTAACAAACACACAATTTTATAACGGAAGTGAGCCAACTTCTGTATTTGTTAACGGTATTCTGATTGGTTGTAAGCGAACTGCTTCAACCAATAGAAATAATGCTTCTTCGGTAACGGGGCGCGTGATATTATTCGCCCGAATATATAAACGACGTCATAACGGAAAACCGTTAGAAGAGAGAGAATGGTAGAAGAGTGAAAAGGGTAGAAGATAGAGATAAGTTAAAACAGAGATAGATAAAAACCAAGCAAAAGTTAATACGGTTAAAAAGATAAAGATAAATAAGTAGAAGATATAAAGACAAACAATGAAAGAGGTATTGTTATAATTATTATGAATGTGTAAATAGTAAATAGAAAATAGTAAGAAAATAAATATATAAAGATAAGTTTAATAGTTTTCATCCATCCATCCATCCATCCATCCATCAATCCATCCATCCATCCATTTATAAATAAGTAATAAATTAGACCCCATAGGTTTGTTACACTACAAAGTAACAGTATACACTCAGAGTTTGATATTCAGGGTTCAAAACTTTTCATAAATGTGTTTTGTACTTCAAAAAAAATAAAAATAAAATACAATACAATACCATTGTTTGACAAACCGCTCTTGAAAATGAACACACCTAGACATGTACCGACGCAAATGTTGCACAAGAAATCCACGTCCATTTGAATGTTCCTAATAATTAGATTGGCCATTTTAATTCGAATGAATCAACTCGAGCAAATTAAAATAACTAAGATTTTGAATTATTTCGGGCAGAGTTCGGTATCAATCCTAGAAATGTTTAATTCGACAAAATGTGATGTCTTATTTAGGGTTATCTATTTCCAATACTCACTACCTTATGCAATGGTAATTGCTATGGACTATTCATACCTAGTGGTTAATGGGACACATTCGTGCTGGTATGAACAATAAGCGATTCGTGATTCGTTCACGATGACCTCGACCTTGACGATATCAAGATAGTTTAATATGACTATTCTGTCTGACGTACAACAAGTTTTACATTCTCCATATATTACTTGTCTTTCCAGTTATACTTAGATGCAATTATAAACTATTAGCGTGTCTGGCCAAACATTATCAAACCTGACTTCTATGGTGATGTGATTTATAAACTTCGTAAGATTCTTGATCATGATCACTTTCATACTATCTTTGTTTAACTTGTTAAACAGTTTATCAAAAGAGGGTATGACTCTATCATTTTGCAACGTACTGCATGCTTGGTGGTGGAACCTTTTACAGTTCGCCACTATGATTTCCTCTTTAACTGTACGATGACCGGACAGGCTGTGGACCCTATGATGACGCCTACCTAAAGACCATTGGGACATTGGCGTTTGATGTTTGTCTATGATCTTTCTTGTCGTGAACTTAAAGGGTTTATTCTCTTGTTGCTCTGGCTTCTGCCAAGTCAGTGAGCACCTTCATTGTGGCTTTCTAGGCTATTGTTTTTTTTGTATTATATTTAAACGAGCATATGTGTGTTTTACTTATATTGCCTATTGATGCTGCCTTGTTGGTTAGAGATTAGATTATGGCGGGGATTTCTTTATTTACACTGTCCTCTTTTAATGGGATGACAGTAGGGTAAGTGTGAGGTTTGGTGCACCCTAGAACCGGTTTAATCTCCCAGTGGCCTACTTTGACACTGGCCGTTCCAAGGCGGTATCCCTTTTGTCAACCCTTTTGTGTTTGTGATGTCGTTTGCATTTGTTATTACTTTTGCCTTGTTGATTGTCTGTTTGCGTGTTTGTTTCTGTGTTTTGTGGTTGACTGTCCCCTTGAATGCTACTTTTCCTGTCCGACATTTTTATATTTCTTTATGTTACCCCACCCGTTAAAGTTACATGCCTATAATGGCTATATAATACAATATACCTTCTGAATTGGATAATGTTGCAAACAATGTAAGTCGTAGGTGGTTTATTACGCAATAACGTATCCAGGATATGTTATTGACGAAAACGAATACATATGAACTTTAACGCAATATTTATAATATGCCATCTTTAAACGCCCATGGACGTGATTTTACATGATTCGAGATATTGATAGTAGTGCAATACATAAATTATCGTTAAATGGATGTAATTTACGCATTTAATAATACTGTAGTAATTTAAAACATTCAGACAAAAAGCTGTGACAGTAATACACATTGCATTGCTTTGAAATTGTACGCTTAAGCGCTTCTGTTGCTTTCAGATAAAGCAGTGGCATGTTATATTCAACCTTTAATGATGATCATTAAAGGTAAGCAAAGGAGAATACATGTTTGTGTTTCGAAATACTTGTATTTCTGTTTAAAAAATAACCTATTTCTGATAGTATGGGTCTCCGTAGAAGTAATGATGGAACTGATATCCGAAGAATTTCGATCTAAGGTTTTGTTTAAAGTGACTTTAGGCTAACTGTAAGAGGCTGATCCAAATACAAATGAAAACCAGCATATATTGTGCTTCTTTTTTATGAACTGTGAATTCTACTTCTCGGCTTCGGTTTTTAATCATAAATGTTAATAATAAATGTTAATTTAAGGATACGCTAAGGTATAACTGTATGTTTATTTATTTGCAAATATCTACAAAGTTGGAAAGGTTGTATCCAGTTTAAATGTTGAGTTATTAGAAAAATAAAACATGTAAACAAACTCAGATGTTCTTTATTCCTCTTGTGTTTACAATTGTCTAATATAGGACCAGGTCAAAGCCATAACATCCTTTGGCTAATCATGATTATTTCAGCCCGATTAGTCATGACAGTGCGTTCTATTCGCACTTTCTTCTTTGTTTTCGATCGAAATGGCACTCCAATGGGATTTGAATAGCCTAACGGTTACCAACTTTTCTGTGTTGTCAGATGATACTTTCTGGTGACTTCACGAGATAGAGATTATAGTGATATGATTGGTTCAACATTTATATCTTTAACTGTATGCATTATAAATTCAGAGTAGATCCACCTATTCTGAATGGTGTTAGGGGATAGATGATGCTGATGGGCAGCACTGAAAGTCTTAAGATGAATCAATTCAGATAGTAGTTATAGCCGATTTTGTGACATAATTAGTATTTTGCCTTTCCTGAAAAGAAGCGAACAAGTCTAAAAGAAAATTACGTCCTATCTTTCGATTTATCTCTGGATTTTATTGGTCAAATTGTGTAAGATTTGGAATGAAGGTCGTATGATGTTTGTCTGCTGCTTACTTATTGATAACTTGATATGTCACTGATGAATAAAGATGTTGGTGGTGGTGATGCTATTTCAGTGAGTCATTTGAAAGAATTTGGGTTTCAATTAAGAAAATCCCTCATAGGTTTCCTTACATAATGTTATTCAGATAAACATGCGTGTATTGTGGGATCATTTAAGGAAACGGTGTAGCCGCTGAAAATAAATATGTCAAAATAAGGAAAACGGCTCACGTTTGGAACTGTCACATTTTGCTTGAACTGAGTATTTAAAATACTACAAACTGAAAAAAGTACATTTTAGCAGCTTGAACATGATATGTTACACTGCTGTATTGTTAATACATATCATATAGATACCCCTCTATACCATTGTGTATTCTTATGTAGGAATTCTTTCTAACAGTTGTACACATAATTCACATAAATTGTCCTTCCAGAAAAACACAAGATTGGTTTAAGAACCATAAAGTGTCATTTTAATTACTAATAATGAGTTATTCTGAAAAACTAGCCGAGTCGTCTAGGTTTCTAGGCCAAACTGTTTCATCGACAATAATTAAATCGTACGGACAATGAGTCGTATTTTAGGGCATACGCACGTCGAATATAAAACTGAAAGTCAGGATTTTCTGGAATATTCTTGAATAATATGTCAAATACCGAAATTTCTTTTGTTAATTTCCGTTCATGTAACCGTTAAATCGAGAAGACACCTAGATTTAAATGTCCGATCGGAATTTAACACAGAGAAAACATATCAATGTCAGGATAACTTTGTGTTTACTTACTAGCTAAATGAGTTACTAGTTTAATATCAATTGTCACAGTGAATGCAAAATATGACACGACTGAAGAAAATGTTGGGGCAGTATTCTTTCTTTAATTTATTGCCATTATATTCCCTAGACTGTATTTATTTCCACGGAATCGAATTCATAAACATTGACACGTTTGCTCGACAAAAATAGGTTTATTCGTCGAAACGTAGCATTCACAGTAATATTCAGAGTGTTATGAGGATATAACATAGGGGGTTAACATGATGCACAATATTCCATTTTACTCACTGTTTAGACATTTCCTGGCTGACGTTAGATTTTACACGCTATTCGGAATGTTCCTGGGTGACATTAGATGTTACGAGTTGTTCAGGCGTTCCTTGAGTGATATTATATTGTTTACACTGAGTCCGTTCAAATAAATTCTCGACAACCGTACATTATACAGACTGTTTGTATATTCTGGCTGTTGTTCGAGCGAGATAAAATCACTGCTTTCGCTTAATGACGAGTTCGGCTATAATTGGCTCTATTTTAATAGTAATAGATTTCCTTCTTGGGAAGGCACGTTTAATTTCCCCAATGCTTTTTTCAAAAAGCGTAATATCTTAACTGTATATTAATGTAGTAATGCATTACGTGGTGTACCGAAACAGCATCAAATCAAAAAATACTGAGATATCACAGAATCAAGAATACTGAACTAGTAGCAAACAAGAGATATTGAGAAATAATCAACTCAAGAATACTGAGTTATCACATAATTAAAAATACTAAGATATCACCAAGAATATCGACCTAGCAGCAAACAAGAGATATTGAGATATTATCAAATCAAGCATACTGCGATATCACAGAATCAAGCATACTGCGATATCACAGAATCAAGAATATTGAAACCGCATTGAATCAAGCATACTAGTATATCATAGAATCAAGAATACTGAAACAACAGCAAATCAAGAATACTGAGATATCATCGAATCAAGCATACTGAGATATCACCAAATCAAGCATACTGAGATGTCATAGAAACAAGCATGCTGAAATAGAAGCAAATCAGGGATACTAGAATAGTAGCAAATTAGAGATACTAGAATGGCAGAAAATCAAAGATACTGAGATATTATCAAACAAGAGATATTGAAATCCATTACAGAATCAGGATTACTGCATCAGCATCGGATCAAGACTATTGGAGTAGCATAGAATCAAAAATACTGAGATATCACCAAATCAAGAATACTGAGATATCACCAAATCAAGAATACTGAGATATCATCGAATCAAGAATACTGAGGTATCTTGAGTTACCATCAGATCAAGCATACTGAAATAGCAACAAATAAAGCATACTGAGATATCTTGAGATATCATTAGATCAAGAATACTGAAACAGCATCGAATCAAGCATTGAGGTTAAATTACCTAACCAAGGTTAGGTTTGGATAAAATAACGCAAAATATGATCCTGGTATTTTTTGTCTCTCAGTGATGTCCGCCAATGTCAACAATACATATGGCAAAGTATCAAACACATACATTCAGAAAAAGTTAACTCAGGTTAACTGACCAAAACAAACTGAATTGAATTGAACTGAATTGGTGTTTTAAGGCGCATCAACACATGAACGGTTATATGGCGCCTAACAGGAATGAACATGCCAGGCTCATAAAATATGGAGAACAGGCCTACAACCTTGTCACCCTGAACTGCAGAGTTGATTAGTAAATAACGCAAAACGTGACCTTGACCTTGGTATGTTTTGTCGTTCAGCAATGTCCACCAATGCCAACCACACATATGACCAAGTAGCAAAGACATAAAGTTAGGCAATCACATCAAGTTAACTGAGGTTAAACTACCTATTAATCAAGATTATGTTTGGGGAAAATAAGCAAAATTTGACCTTAAACCTTGGTAATGTTTGTCGTTCAGTGATGTCCATCAATGCCAACAATAAATATGACGAAATATCAAACACAGAAAATGAGGCAATCGCATACAGTTAACTGAGGTTAAATTACATAACCAAGGTTAAGTTACCTAACCAAGGTTAAGTTTTGGGAAAATAATGCAAAATATGACCTTGACCTTGTTAATTTTGACTTTATCTGATGTCCCTTGACCCAACAAAGCATCTGACACAGTTTCAGAAAAATTCGAGCAGTGTTTGTTGCGATATAGTTGGTTTAAAATGTGGCCGACGCCACCGCCGGAAAAGTGACTGCTACAACTCGCTACCCACTATGTGGGCGAGACAAAATTGAATAAAAGGCAAAATAAGACATCACAAATTTCGGTGCATTATTTATTTAACTTTCATATCGGTAAAACCGCTGTTTCAAAAAATGGATTCACAAGATTTCTTGAATCATCAACAGGGTTTATCAACAGTTATATCAATAAAAGCTAAGGAAATCTCTAATGAATTAAAACAAACACCATAACAGGCACATGATTGATTATACTGATATTGATATACACGTCGTCCAATGTCAGCAGCATGAAGAAATAACGAATTAAATTTTATCGGAGAGTTGAACGAGCGTTATGCAAATACCACTCAAAATAAAATATGAATTCATCGACTGAAATTGAAAGCGCACGTTTAGATTTATATTAAATGTGTAATTAATTTGAAAGAAATAAACACTCCATGGGTATTTGTGACATAAAGGGAATTTTATTTAGAGGTGTGACTGATTTGAAAGGAGCCGAGGCTCTATTCATGTTCCTTTCATAATAGTTACACGTGTACATGTATACCGAGGGATTGAAATTACAGATACCCATGCTTAAAAGTAGGAAGGACGACAGTCAACTACAAAGACACATAAAAACATATAACTACTTTAAAGATGAATAATAATGAGAAAGTAGAACAACCGATATCGTAATGCAGGGCGAAATAGTGAATATTATTTAATAGGTATCGGATTTATTTCTAATCTAAAGGACAAGTCAAGTGGTAAATTCATGTTAAGTATTTATTTCGATCATCCAAATTCAGACTTGACTGAGAAACAACTCACCCTCCCAGGATTACTACGCCGAAATGTAAACAATCTAGTTATGTTAGTAACTGTGACACATTCGCACCTTATATACGCGTGTTGAATGCAGTAGGAACGCCAGCCCTATGGCGTATGAATATTTATCAAACAAGGTCACGTGATAAAATCGATAACAAAATGACATTATTGGGAAAATTTTCACTGGTCAGATTTATACACCTCTTATCTATAAACTGTGATTATGACAAAACACAATCACAGATCGTTGTTAAAGTAATAATATTCACAAACTACATTGGTCGAACATAATTGGTGTACACTTCGTGTAATTCCCATTAATAGTTAAAGGTATTTTTCAAAGGGATGAATTTAGGTTGTTTTTAGGTTTAAATTGCCAACAATGCGCTTTTAAATCAAAATCGATTTATTTCGTCATTTTACAAGCGAGAATAAAAACAAATGCATGTACGCGTAGATAAATCTTACCTCTGTCCATATGCAAAATTTTAATGAAATCGGAGACAAGTACTTTTTTTCCCCCAAAATTAACTAACATGACCCACGGACTCAAAGACGGCATAACGCATATACATTTACAGACGCGACCGGGTACACAAGAAATGAAAGAATGGAATTATTTAAATACATATATTTCAAATGTATGTATTAGTGCATTCCAGATTAAATTTATAATCTATACATGCTTTTGGTTTATGCCGGAGTGCTCCGAATAGGTTTTAACAAACCAAATTGCAACGGTACGTCGGGAAAGGAAATGAGGATGGTGAAAATATATGTTGCAGTGTTAATTTTCTGAATCCGAAAAAAATGCAAAAAAATGAAGTTTTAACAGCGAGAACGAATTTTTTTTCATGAAAGTGTTGACATGTCGACTATTAAAAACCAAAATTTAAAGTCAATTTCCCAAAATTAACAAAGTACACCGTGTTCGCTAAAATATGAACAATCGCCTTTCGAAGTTAATTTACACGCGGGATATAAAACCATGAAATTGTGAAATCCTTTTTAAGAGATATATTGATTTCAACATTGTTCTGTTTTTAATAAATTATTAGTGTAGAATGTTCACAGTTTTTTTCAAGGACATCATTACGGTAGTATCCCTGCAACCCCGCCCCTCATCCCACCCCCACCACCCTCCATACCGTATTGATTAAGTTGTATATAGCTGCGAATGCGCAGTTGTAATCAAATTCGATTTATTTCATCATTTTAGAAGCGAGAATAAAAACGAAATCATATAGATACATCTCTCCTCTGTATTTATGTAGAATTTCAATAAACGGAGACAAGTACTAATTAAGTAACAGGACCGTCCGACCCAAAGACGGCAACATTCATATCCATTAAGGAAAGACGACCGGCTACTAAAACAATTAAATAATTTCGTTATGTAAACACATATATTTAAAATGTATGTGTCCATATAGTTTACACTAATTTTTTATCTATACATGCTTTGGGTTTATGTCAGAGTGGCCAATGTATTTTAACAATGTTGCAACTGTATATCGGAAAATAAAATCATGATGGCGGCAACATACGTTGCAGAGTTAATTTTCGAAATAAGAAAAAGCGATAAACTAATATTAGTTTAACAGGCAGAAATAATTATATTCTTTTAACTGTTCGTTTAAAACTGAGGGGGCGACTCGAGTTTTAAAGAAAGCAAGATTGGCATGTGTCCCTATAACCAAGTAAATAAATGACTGACGAGTAACAGACATGCTACTGTCAGTTACAAACATGATTATGTGTAGACTCGAAGATTTCATAACATAAACATGTGGACATGACATTGTGTCAATGGAGCAATTGCCAGAAGTGTGGTGTTGTGAAACACTGTACGCGTGAAACCAAAAAGTGCGGGTCGTTTATATTTATAGGGCATATATAGTTATATATATATATTTATATATATTATTCTTTTATATTTATATAGTCCCAGAACGCAGTCATACTCACTACTATATTGAAAGTAAATACTGAATATACAGCGGTGCGTTACGATCTGTAGTATTTGAAAACAGACATATTAAACATTTCCCTGAACATATATAATCAAGATAAATACTATATTCATGGAATTATTTTTTCCTGAAAAAAAAATACATGTTTGTTTTCAGCAATTGAAATCTACTATATTCTGCGAATATTGCTACTTTGAAAATTTGAATACGTCTGTTTTAATCAAATAGCATGTTTTGTTTGTTTTAATATATATATTTTTTAATTTATGATTTAAAAAAAAATGGATGATCGGAATATGTCTTAAATTGAGTAAACACTGTTGAATCCTGTAAATTAAAAAGAAGTGGTTTGGTTCAGAGGCGACAATATCGGTGAACAAAACCACTTGTTTTACCGGATTCAACATTGTGCAAGAAAATATTCATATATTATACCATTAATATTATAACATGTGTGTTGTAACAAATGCTTATCCTTGGATAGTGGACTTGACCTTTTACCTAAAAATCAAACGATCATCTCTTTCCACTGTTCACCAATGAAGTTTCATGAAATTTGCTTTAGGTAAGAGGAAAAACTGTGTGGGCAATACCTTTCTTTTTCCGTTCATGGTAACGGACCTTTCAAGTACTGACTTCAAAATAAACAGGGATTATCATTTCACCAAAGGCAGTGGAAGTATGAAGTTTTATGAAATTAGCTTCAGAAAGTAATAAAGAGTTTGATTGCGGACACGATTTTTCATGATCAAGTCACTGTGGCGTTGACCTCAGATTTATTGACCTCAATATTAATAGGGATCATACTCTTACCAAAGGCAGTCAAACCATGACGTTTGAATATATCAGGGTGATATTGACCTTTGACCTATTAACCTCAAAATCATTCATGAGATTTGCTTTAGAGAAAGTGGACTTAAGTTTACAATATTTTACATTATCATGTCACGGTGACAATGACCTTTGACCTAATGACCTCAAAATCAAAAGGCATCATTCTCTCACCAAATGCACTCAAACCATGAATTTTGCTTCTGGGGAAGTGGACAGTGCAGACAAGGTTTTTCATAATCATTATTGGGTCACGGAGCCCTTGACCTTCAATATTTGATATGCACATACTGATGCTTCGTACAAAGTTTCGTCAAAATCCAACAAGTAGCGCAGACAAGATTTGTGACGGACGAACGGAAAGGCCAAATATAATCTGTCTCACCTCCCACTTTGTGGTGGAAGACATACTTATAAAGACAATATGTTAGTTCATATGTATACTTTATTAAGCAAATAATTGAGCGAACATAAACTTCAGCATTGACTCTGGACAGTGGTGAACATGGAGTCTTCTTCCACATGACGTGCAGACTGAAAGAAAAGAAAGACATAGAATAAAAAGTTAATATAAGTCGAGCAGAGTATTCAATTTGAATCAGGTGTTGCGAGGGGGGGGGGAGGGGGGGGGGGGGTGGTGGCTAGGGCATGTTTAGGGGAATGGGACAGTTTACAATTTAATTATTGTTTAACGCCTCATCAACACGTTGTTTAGGTTATTTCGAGCCGCCCCAAAGAGAGGAGGAAATATTCATAGGCATCCAGGAACCCTGCCCTACGCTTGTTACCGATTAGATACCTATGGTTCTTTAACGTGCTTGTAGGACAGACTCCGATAAAAGGACCATCCGGTTTACGTTCCCATCAGACGAACGGGGCTAGCAGGACACATCGAAGTAACCCAGTGGCGCCAGTAAGAATTGAATCCGTGTTCACTGGATTCAAAGCCGATATGCTATAAACGTCCATTGACCAGAACTGAGTAAATGGCACATCAACATGGGGAGAAAACATTAATATACAACTATTTATTTTCTCTCTCAAAACCTGGTGATGCCCCTAGTTTTAGAAATAAAACATGATAAAATAGGGCAGTTGAGAAGACACTTTTGTAGATGTGTGGTCTGTTCTGATGTGAAAATGTGTAAAACGGACACAATATTAGAAATTTGCTCTGTGTCCCTTTAATAAATTGGGGACCCATCACATAGACCATAATCATATTGTAATTAGTTGATGTTAAAGGGACACACGGCAATCTTGAAGTATTTATCAAGCTTTAACAATATCATCTCCATTTGTTAACCTTCTAACATTTTAAATTTAAACCTGCTTGCATTAAAAGTTATTTTTGTCTTCGTTATTCTATCAAATATATTATAGGTGCACTATTATCAACAGTAAGTAATGTGTAAAACAATTTCTTCTGAACTATTCTAATAAATAATATTTATGAAGCACAAATGCAAACTATGCAGAAAAATTAACCGAACTCCAGAGGTTTTAAACAAATAAAAACTGCCTAGTGTACCTTTAACACAACTTGTTTTCGCATGTATCCAGTACATGTAGTTTACACGAGCTCATATGACAATCACGCTGCATTATCACTGAACACATTTTTTACTCTAACTTTGAACAGCACCGTGCAAGCATAACACAAGATCCATTTAAAGAACTACACAAGTGCAAACAATTTTTTAAAAGGCTCTCACCGCCATATGATCCAATGGCATTTAATACGGCTTGATATTCTGAAGTCGTCAGTATCAATTCACTTAGAGCTGCTCAAGGTCACGATTCACATTTGAGGCCTTTCTGAAAACAACATCAATCCAATGTCAATGATCAAACAGACATAGTTTATCCTTTGTTATACATAATGTAACATATTTAAAAAAGAAAAGATAAAAGAAGAACTAAATTAAATAAAGCATGGATACTACTGTGCTCAATAACATCATTCATTATACATGTAAAATATAATGTAGCCTAACTGGAGATCCATTAAAATCATTGTTCCACTTTCACAGCATATTTCCAGCCAATGGAATAGTCATTTATTTTGAGACACATTGGAGGCAAGCGTAGTAGCTCCACCTCCTTAAAGGCTTTTAAGTGAAGTGTACTTTCTCGAAACTGCGTTGTTTATTTCGCAACAGAAAGTATGTAATAAATGTAAATAAATGTCAATTCAAAATCACTTCCTTGCCTCAAATCTTTACTGTACATAAATATGAATCTGACCGATTTCAGCCAAATGTCTATGGAAGTTTACATTGTTTCAATGGTAGTTGTATCGGGTTATGTATTCACGAATGTGCGAGAAAATGAGAATTACATAAAGATATAGAGACAACGCTAACAATTTACATTCATGCATCTGAGGGGTGGGGGTGGGGTGGGGGGGTTCTAGTTTCCTTTCCCATCCTTGTTTTCGGTATGCAAGTTCCATCTACCCCCACACCCCAATCTACCGTACTTGGGTGGGAGCGGGGTGCTGGGGACATTGATAGCATTTCTACTAGTAAATGTTTTATTCCACGAAACGTTCTACAGTTTACTGTACATCCAGTTACTGGAAAGATCGGAGTACACGAAAAATATGAACTTTCTATTAAACAGTATACGCCACTTTTTTAGGCACTATATTTGGCTAATGTCTAAATATGTACGATCTAAAAGTGGTGTGTACTGTTTATTAACAAACACATTTTAATGACAAAACAAATACCTTGATCATGGACCTCTAGCAGCAGACAGTAATCCCAAATCCAATTTGACCAACATGTCAATTTCACGTGTCAAGTTATGTCACGGTGACCTGTCAGTCACCAACACTGCATCGTGTTGACACATAATGGGACGTTATTTCGTCCGGTAAGGTATAAGTTTTTACATTATCTACGGTATGAAACACGGTACGCGTGTTGTTAGACTCCATAGGTTCCCGTAGTGCTCGCCGACGCAGCGCGCCCAATTTCGGGTGTAAAAAAATGGCGTCTGTTTTAATTGAAAATTCGTAATATAGTCCGTAAAATACAAAGAAATAGTCCATGTTCGCGGAGTTAAAATACAGAACTGATATGTTATAGGTCCGTGGCGTTCCTACTGATGTACAAATAATTTATGGTTATCTATGCATATATATATATATATATATATATAATAATACACTGTATAAGGCTTTCCTTTCCTTATTTATTTATTGGAAGATATTTCCCACATACTGCGGATATAAAGAGCCTAATCAATAAATTCCAGATTCGTAAATACCGACCTACTGTTCACACTTCTTGAGTAGTTCTTGGCGTGTGTTATAAATGACTGGTAAACTTCATTCTGGCTTATAACCTGGTCAAACACAAAGTGGCCTTTTTGCCACTGGCCGTTCCAATGAAGTGCCCATGTTTTCAGTTGTGTCATGCAATTTCTTTACATGCATCCATGTAAGTGATGCTTGTCATGTCGCTTTTTATTTTGTAATGCTAACTGTCCAGATCGACTTTTGTATTTACTCTTTTATTTGAGTGACATACTTTGCTTATAATTATCTTTTAAATTTTTCAGTTTTGAATGCGTGTTGTTTGATTGAGGAGTTGCTCTGCGAATGCTACTTTTATATCGTCTTCATCTCTTAAGCCCCAACCTTTCACATAATGGACTATTTAAAATAGGCCATAATAAAGAGGTGTATATGAATCAACAGGGTCAAGTGAATATGTGTCATAACTCAGTGGTTTGGAAAGCCGATTACTCGAACAGTGTCGGTGAGTAGCGCTCATGTGTTTCCATTTTATGATTTCGTCTCAGTTTGAACAACCACATCAATTGATACAATAAAGCATCTCACAGATATACTTGAAGTAATACTTTTATAAAGGTCATTGTTTGACCGAGACAAGTTGATGCATGTACGTTTGATATTTTCTTCTATTTATGGCTATAATTGTGTTAATAGTGTGTTTTTAGTGGATATCGTTCAGTGAATGCTTTTCTATTTTTGTTCAGCATTCGACTTTATCGAACATCAGCATTTTTTTTTTTTTTAAGAATTGTTCATAAATATTATTTCTGTATTCAATTGAAAAAAAAAATATAACAATGACATACCAACAGTTTGCTAATATGATGCTATGACGGCTTGAAGTAATTGTTACTTTCAATCTGCCATCCAATCTGAATGAGTGTTGTATTTGAACATTGTTAAATTGCAACGGTATATAAACACATTTTAATGTCTCAGCCGATCAGAGCGCAGGACATTCCAGAACTGTTAGAGTATTCTGCGTCACAAATCAAGTCCTTGGCCAAACTCCGTCAAAATAATTTGAAATTATGTGTTTTTTTCATTGCGTTTATAAGTATTTTATTCCAAAAAATGGAGACATATTAACACATCGACATTAAGCAACATTTGCAACATTAAAAGGCAGACTTACCTTCAAATCTCAAATTGCAATGCAATTTATCCTATATAAACTGGTAAATGTAGAAGTATATATAGGTCCATATACGTACAACCACTGAGTATAGTTGGTTTACTAGTATTTGTCGAGCACGACCTTACTGACAAGTAACTATACAATGCCACTTATGTTCGTATGGAAAAAATATGAAAATAAAAATACGTATGTGTTGGTGAATATTCATTTCTATCACAGAGAGAAAGGAATCCGTTCCTGTTTTGTATACACAGGAAAGAAGTATTTACATGTAAAATATCGTTAAGTAAAAGTGTGTGTTACTTTTTATAGTTGTTTTCGGTATTTAATATATGTGTTTACATATTTGCTTGTTTCGACAATTTCGCTAAAGTGAGTGTTAATTTCTAAATATATTTTGTATCTAATATACATTTCTATTACAGACAAAATGGAATAATTGTGTTCCTACTTTGAATAAAAATCGTTCATAGGAAAAAGATATTTCAATATAACAAGTTCATACATTTAAGCTGTGTGCTATTTTTAACATATTTCACAGATTCGACTCGAGATTCGCAGTTTCTACACTTTCGCTCACAGTTGTTTTGAATTTCCACGATGTCCGTGATAAAAATATGCCGCTTCTCTTTAGGAAACATGTGCAGAACATCTTGTTAAATCCACGTCGAAATCCGTGACTCATGAAACAGTAACATATTGGATTTACCGCTGAATTTGCAAGACCGAGCAAAATCACCAGTGGGTAGACGTAGGTGGACACCTTCTCCATAGTTTCCGCCTTGCTGGTATCCGTCAAATTAAAGTCTATCCACAGGTTCACGATATAATAAGGTAGCCAGCAAAACCCAAATATTACAATTACACATACTAGCATTTTAACTGTCCTTCGACGTTGTTTCAGTATAAGATTATTTTGGTTCTGGTGAGATTTGCCGTGGTCATGGAAGAGTACAGGGTTACCAATCCAAAGCGTGTGTCCAATTATTGAATATGCCAGTGCCATTAGAGCGAATGGCAACACAAATAAAATAGAAAATATGAACACATTGTATATATGCTTATCTTTTAATATATCCCATTTCTCTTCACATATTTGACTTTCAAATATCCCAGGTATTCCAAACGTGGTGACGGAATTTACAACCAGAAGTGGGGTAAAGCAACCTAACGATATTACCCATATAGCGAACAGCATACACCGCGTATTGCGCGTGGAAAATATAATCTTCGCCATTAAGGGTTTATATATCGCAAAATAACGACTTGCGCTGATTGCCAGTAACGACAACACGCTTACACCGACTGCCCAACCTTGGATAAAGGGAGCTAATTTACACAAAATTTCGCCATAAATCCATTTTTTATAAATCGTATTTCCAAGTGTCACTGGAATGCATATCAGAATGACGAGGATGTCACCAACTGTTAAATTCACAAGGAAGTAGTTAGTCAATGTTCGCATGCTCTTGAATTTTATGATTACCATGATAACGAATATGTTGCCAAGCAACCCGACTATAAATACGACTCCGTAGAATATCATAAGCATAATATTTAACGGCCTCATATCGAAATTAACATCCACATTGAGCACCTGATTGAGAAATGTGTAATTAAAGTAAGCCAAGTAGTCATCGTCATATGAAATATTCCAGTCTGAATATAGATCGCCTGAATTACTATATGACGTCATATTCCAAGCTTTCTCATCAGGACCAGCTGTTGTTTGTGTTTGTTGCATTGTGACATATTTCTCCTGAAATAAACAAGCATTTGAAATTGATTGTTGAGTAAAATCAAAACATACACACATGCGTTTAATTCATTGACAAAGTTTAAGTTGATATAGTAAAATACAACAGCGTCATAACAGATGCATGTTGGTATCATGGTTTAATTACTCGTATCATTTGTAATAAGAACAGGCTAGGTTGGTGAATAGAAATGTACACTGTAAGACTGTCACCCAGGACCTAACACGTACGATTATGCTATATTAAAAACAACAACATCATACAGCAGGAAATACACAGCTGCCCTCTCTGGCAATGTAAGCTCATATGAAAAAGACTTGCCTCAATCTATTATAGATATGCCTATGCTGCATGTGTTAAGAGTCAAGTGCATCAAGGTTATCGACCAACGAATCTTTTAACGTCCTTTAGTTTGTAAATGCAATAGTGTATAAAAGCATGTGCCAATAGTCAGTCATTCTGTGCATCTGCTTGTATCTTCTACCCAACTATTTAATCTATATTGCAAGAAAGATATAATAGTGCTGCCGCCTTGGAACGGTCAGTGGCAACAAAGGCCACTAGGGGTTTAAACCGGTTCTAGGGTGCACTAAACCTCACGCTTACCCTACTGTCATCCCATTAAAACAGGAGAGTGTAAATAAAGAAATCCCCGCAAACTGCCGTGATATAAAATGAGGTAAACTGAAAGCAATTTATCAGGATTTAAACTTGTCCAAAGTTAGTTTTTTTAGTAATTCATGCGCGAGAATATGAAGAGCAGTTAGTTGTAAAGTATATGGTGATAAGTATTGACGTGTGTTGTCCTTTATCACTGTATAGAAAGCATGACGGACTCTGAATGTGGATATTACTTACTCGAGCCTCACCATGTACCAAATACGTAACAGAACCATAATCTACAATTGGAATCCATTCGAAAGTAAAAGTTGAGAATGTTTTCCCGATTCCAATGTATGCTCCTCCTATCAACCCACAACGGTACCCCACACGCCCCACACTCTTTTCCGAGGCGGCTCGAAATAACCTACTATAAGATGTTAATTAGTATAATATGTTAATGAGCCGTTAAACTTAATTGTATACGTATATCGTAAAATGAAAAACTATGTATAGAGATTTGAAAAGTAAATTCCAGTAAATGGCAATTATAATGTGACGATTACAGATATGTGTTGTGATGACTCCATCTATCAATGCGTTTATGAATTCCTCAATTTCAAAACCACATACAATTCGCATAAATAGTATGCTAATTACTTTATGATTTTATAAACTCATTGAAGTGATTGCAAACATTCGTTTAACTAATCAAACAAAGGGCGTAAAGGGCGTGAATCAATAGAAATAGTAATCAAATATCATTTTAAATTATGTAATATATAGTTAAATAACCGCTCCGCACTCGTTCTTATATCGGGGCCATTTCTCTACATCGGTAGATATTTTCAGTATTTCAAAATCTCTGGTTATTAAACTCTATATATTTACAAAATCTGTATCATTATTTTCCATGAGATTTTAATTATGTGAATTAATCTAGAAAAATTAAATAACAGGAGCGATGGACTGACATGAATAATGCCATATAAAACATACAAAGACAAATTAAATAAACCATCATAAGTATTTAAACAACAGTATCCAAAGCAATGACACCATAAATAAACCATCCTATAGAAACCATAGCATCCTAAGCTATGACACCGTACATAAACCATCCTATAGAAACCACAGCATCCAAAGCAATGACATCGTAAATAAACCATCCTATATAATCCACAGCATCCAACGCAATGACACCGTAAATAAACCATCCTATAGAAACCACAGCATCCAACGCAATGACACCGTAAATGAACCATCCTGTAGAAACCACAGCATCCAAAGCAATGACATCGTAAATACATCATACTATAGAAACCACAGCATCCAACGCAATGACACCGTAAATAAACCATCCTATAGAAACCACAGCATCCATCGCAATGACACCGTAAATAAACCATCCTATAGAAACCACAGCATCCAACGCAATGACACCGTAAATAAAACATCCTATAGAAACCACAGCATCCAATGCAATAACACCGTAAATAAACCATCCTATAGAAACCACAGAATCCAACGCAATGACACCGTAGGTCCGCCCTGTAGCACAAAATACATCGTATATCCAAAATAAAGTGACAATGTACTGGAAAACACACAACATTGTATTAGATACGACTGCGACGTCAGAGGAATATGTTATGGGTATTTCCAAACAATACACTAGTGGTCCATTTTTTTGCCACATGAATGCAACATTCAAAGACATGTACAACTTGATACATGTACAGCGGATATGTATAAGTTTTCTTTTCCGACTTAAATGTTGTGTTTTTAATCATTTTATTCTAACATTTACATTTAAGAAACACACTCACAATGCCATAACATAAACTTGTTTGATGTGGCACAGTATTGGCACCCACGGATCTAGTTACATGATTTTGAGTGTGTTCCCCTACACGGCACGAGTTCTTCTAAATGTGGAGGATTATAGTTTGAAACTTTGTTTAATACGTTATAGCCACAGCAGTGGCGCAGATGGTTTACAACTAAGTAGACAACTAGGCCTTAACTGAGTATAGCAATATTCGTTAACAAGTTACGCAATGTTATGTACGTTTGCATTTGTAAACTTAAACGCATGGTCATAACATGGTACGCTATAACAATTGATGCATTGCATTGCTCGTCATGAATAACATGCATGCCTCCATATTTATTTATCTGATAATATTACTGCGTAACATATGCTGTGTTTAATGTTTTAATAATGAATTGCAGTTCTACATTTTAATAACGCAAAGTACTAAGGGAAACAATTGTAAACATATATGAACCCAATGAGACCGCAAGACAAAACCGCTAATAACATACACGTTGTTAAAGAAAGTAGCATGACTTATACAATGCGTTATATTTAACACTTATTTAGAAATAACGTAATTTGAATGTAGCCTTTGAAGTTATGTTCCAAAAGATTAATTTGTTATCACTATATGCATAACGATGTATATGGTAACAAAATGACGCAATGAGTTCTTGTAAACTATTTAAACTATTTAATTCATACGCGCTAGTAGTAGTATAGAAGTATTCGCCATAACTACATAGACAAATAGCACAAGTTCACTCAGAGGTAAAATCCCAATACAAATTATCAAATCCTGTAGTTTAATAGCGCATTGGACCATTGGACATGCAGCAATACATGTTAAAACTGCGCCGTTGGTTTTTCAGACAAGAACAGTTTATATTTGAAAAATGTGTGTTTTCGCCAGTTTTTGAAGCTTGTACATAATGGTAGTACTGTAGTCACAGGTACATTCCGGTTATTGTCATGTCGGTTCAAGTGAATTAAATTTCAATCATAATGCAATGGTGTTTAGTCGGCATGCATTCAAAGTTGACGGCTCAAAAACACTTCGGTGTGACTTCACATACCGTACGTTGGAGGATTAAGAAGGATATATTGGCAGGTGGGCGGAGTAAATAAGGATAGATTGGCAGATGGTTGGAGTAAAGAATGAAGAATACACTGGCATCTGAGCGAAGTAAATAAGGATACACTTGAAGATGGGCGGAGTAAAGGATACATTGGCAGGTGGATTTAATTTCTTGTGAAATTGATATGCCAGAAGGATCATACGTAGAAAAAGGACGCATATCGCGCGGGTAAATAACTGACTGTTTTTCATGTTAATGCAATCGCTTCTTTTACACAGTCGTGACGTATTTATTGGGAAATCTGTATAGTAGAGAGCAGCAATTCGTGTAGATGCGAATTAAATATGCATCAATCATATATGATTCAATTAAATAAACGCATACATGAAATGTTCATTATATAATATGAATTACTAATTAAAACAAGTATAACAGTCGAAGAGTAAATTCAGCTTCCACACAACACAGTAAAACCCAAAACACGCGAAAAGACCAACAAGAATGGCAATACTAATAAAAAACAAACAGGGTTGACAATAGGGCTACCGCCTTTGCACGGTCAGTGGCAAAATAAGCCGCTGGGGTTTAAATCAGGTTCTAGGAGGCCAAAACCTCACGCTTGCCCATCTGTCATGTCTGTCATCCCAATAAAACGAGACATTGTAAATAAAGAAATCCTCGCCATGAACTGTTCTCTAACGAACAAGGCAGCATTATCGGCAATATAAGTAAAACACAAAGATGCTCGTATATATATGAATACAAAAATACACGTTTTACAATGAAATATAATCATAACGTGATTTGTTTTTAGTTCGCATTAGGTGCATATGCAAATAATGTGTTTCTCGTTCGTTTAATTCAAATAGAGTTTTCAGGAAGCAATTACGTACCTTCAAATCAATGTGTTACGCGTATATATTACAATTAAAGGAATATTAACGGTTTTATTTGTACTCAAAATGCCGGTTACATTCTTCTTTAACTATCTGAAAGTATGTAATATTGTCGTAAATAAAAATAGTGATGATATAATAATACTCCAGAAAATGTAGGTAAAGCATTTAACTTTTTTATGGTTTTCGAAAATATAATGAAATTGTGAACCCTAAACCATATCCAGACGGTCTTCACTATTAATGTTGTGATTGTGTTTACTCAAAAATGCATGCCTAGTCCACATTGATTTCAACACACAAATTGTTCGTTTTCAATGGAAAACCGGTAATAAAAGGAAGCTCGAGGTGATATGTACACACTGCGTTAAACTTCAATACACACTGCATCCTGGACTGTTCCTGGTATTTCTTAGAAACTTTAGATATTAAAATACAGCTTTCATGGCCAACGTAAGGCGTATACAAACTACATTATTAGGTAATTTCCAACAAGCTGACGCTTCAATGTGTTCAGACAAAACCTGGACACACCGTTTTATTGACAATAACATACATAGATTGATGAAGAGAGAATATTCAAATGACACGACTGCATTGATTTAATGGTACTCGTAAGGAGCTGGTGAAATCAATTAATTAAATTCAGCATTCCAGGAACACAGTCAATCAGAAACACGTACATAAACGCACGTGATTAAGCAAGTTGCATATTTATGCCATGCTACAATCGGCCCTAGATATGTTTGCAGAGGTTTGTACGCGTACCTGACGACTACTTTAAAAGTATATAATACGTTAACAACGTGCTGTTTGTGTCATAAACGTAAGTTACCTTGCTGTGTTGTAAGTGGCAATCGTCACTATATGCTTTGACAAATCGTTTTGTATAATGGAATGTTAATCTGTGCATGTTAACCTCATTAATAACATCCATCCATCAAAAGACGCGTTTACATGTTTGTAACAAATTATTGTAACACTACGGTGGACCCTTAAAAAACAATGTATTTTTCTAAACTATTGTGTTACTGTTAAATCACGGTTAATTTAGTTCAGTTTCATTTATCTTGTTAAATTGAAGGGCACGTTATTAGTATTATATCACAACGCAGTAGGTGTTATATTTAGTAATTATTATAGGTTTGTATATATAATGAATTATCATAACTTGGACATGTGTGGCAATTCAATTTAAGTACATGGAATCAAACAAGCTGATAACAAAGTACCAAAAACAATTTATTTTACAAGACAGACGATAGTCTTGATTCATATCAGTTTCGCGGATGTGTTTATTTACTCAGCAATTTGAAAATTGCAGTTCACAAAATCATTAATTAAATAAATATTAGTTGCCCAACAAAGTTCTACTCAAATGGCTGTATATGCAAATTTAATTAAAACATTAAGATAATAAGTTAAAATTCCGGAAAAGAAATGCAAATGCCAATTTCCCAGATATGACTAATGCGCAGTTTCAAAGCAAACATGAGAGTACTATTTGTGCCTCTTTGTAGCAATGATCTTAGAAATTATGTCCCACATCATAATGTCACTCAGTACATTTGAAAACGCAACACTTTGTATGATTTGAATTTCTTGAGATGTTTAAATGAATGAATGGTGTTTTACGGCACATCGACACATGAATAGATCATAGTGTGCGCAAAGACCGATAAAAGATGAAGAAATTAAGTAGTAATTAAAAATTAATGTAAATATATAAAGCTATTAAAAAATAATTGATGATATGGTAGTTATATAAACTATATATGTAAATCAACAAACGCCCGTCAACGGGTATATAAACAAGAAAATATATAAGAACATATTATAATGATTTATATAGTCTGACTTCCTTCAGGAAATCTAAAACAAGACTAAAATCTATAGTAAAATCATTAGTATCAAATAACTCTTTCATAGAATTAACATTGTTGTACCTTTGAGGCATAGGATCAAGATCTACACATTCCAACAATATGCGTTTGACCGTTAACGGTGCAAAGCAGGGTATACATTCTGGTAATTGCTTAGATTGTAATACATATGAATGAGTATAAGGTGTATGCCCTATTCTGCACCGGGCTAGGACAACATGGGTATATTAGAAGAACGCCATTCTCCGAGTAACGGCTGAATTGAATGGAGTTTATTGTTAACTGACAAATCCCAAGCGGCTTGCCAAGAGTTACGAATACATTTGTTAATACAACTTTTAAAATCATTACAAGGTAATTTAGCATTAGATATATGTAAACCTAATGCTGCTTTAGCAGCATTATCATCTCTATCATTACCACGTATTCCTACATGGCTTGGAAGCCAGCTGAAAATAATAACATTATCAACTATAAGAGAATTGTACTTTTTTAAAAGATGAAGCACAGCTGGGTTATCTTGTTTCATATTACCCAGTGCTTGAAGAGATGAAAGGAAATCAGAAAATATTACAAAATGGTCATCATCAGATTCCTGAATATAATTTAAGGCAAGTTCAATTGCCTTAATTTCAGCTGAAAAGATAGAGGCCTTGTCAGGCAGGCGGCTCTTTATGCTGTATTTGTGAACAACAGCTGCTGCAGCTACCTTATCTCCATCTTTAGAACCATCTGTGTATATATGTTGAAAGTTACTGTATTTCGATTTAATTTCATTACATTTGCTTTAAAAGACAGTAAGGTCTGCACTGGATTTGTTACTATTACAAAGATCAAACGTATTGTTGGTGTTTCCAAAGTCCACGGTGGAATTTGTGGTACTTTGTACTTGGCAATCAAATTTAGGTCGATTTCAGTGTCTCTTCATTTTGGTTTAATACGAAGACCCAATGGTCAAATTGCCTTCAATTATCGATCAAAAAGAGGTTCATAACTAGGATTAAAAACATTATCAAAGTTAGATTTTAATTAAATGGCATACTGAAGGGCTAATTTGTCCAGTCTATGAGACAGTGATCAAGATATAGACCTTCGGCTGATGATGTACGAAAGGCACCTAAAGCGAGTCGTAATCCTCAATTATGTATAGGATCGAGCATCTGCAAGTATGGCTTGCGTGTCGATCCATATACTGTTGAGCCGTAGTCCAGCTTGGATCTGATAAGAGATCTATAAAGTTGTAAAAGTACTTTACTCCTCAATAAGTGTTTGCAACAACTTTAAGTATATTAGGAGCTTTAAGGCACTTGGCCTTCAAGTATTTAAGGTGTGGTATAAACGTTAATTTACGGTCGAAAATAAGACCATGGAATTTTGTTTCATCCACTACTGGTAGTGGTGACCCCGTGTTAGATGAGGGTCTTCATGATGTTTACGTAGTTGACAAAAGTGCATACAATTAGTTTTAGATTTAGAAAATATAAAACCATTTTCATTCGACCAGGTTTGACGTTTATTCAGACATTGTTTAAGTTGTCTCTCAATAGTGTTCATGTTTTTTGGACGATAACATATAACAAAGTAGTCAATATATAGAGAGAAATCCACACCAGGATTGATGCATTTAACTATACTGTTAATTTTTATATTATCAAGGGTTACAGAGAGTATGCTGCCCTGTGGCACACCCATCTCCTGTTCATGAATGTAAGAGAGGTTGAACACATTCGGACACAAATCTGTCTATCCTCTCAGAAATTCTCTATACAAATTGGTAATCGGCCTCTAAGACCAAGGTCATAAAGATCATTCATGATACCGTACTTTCATGCAGTATCATAAGCTTTCTCCAGGTCAAAAAGTACAGCGACTAGATTTTCTTTCTTTACGAAAAGTCGAATGAGATTGTCTGTTGTGCCTCGTTGCTTGCGCCGGAATCCACTTTGGTACTTTGTTATCAGCTTGTTGGATTCCAGGTACCAAACGAGTCTCTCATTAATCATTCGTTCCATGGTTTTACATATACAACTCGTTAAAGCAATAGGGCGATAATGTATTGGGTCCGTATGATCCTTTCCAGGTTTGGGGACTGGAATAACGATTGCTTCCAGTAGAATCGGGGAAGTTTCCGGTCACCCACACCTTATTAAATATATCAAGACGTGAAGAGAGACAGGTTTCAGGTAAATGTTTTAATAATTGATAAAGGATATCATCAGGACCAGCTGATGTATCATGAGCCTTTTTAAGGGATTCTCGAAGTTCTTTGAGAGTGAACTGTTTATTGTATTTCTCCAAATGTTTAGACTTGACATTCAGATTATTCTGTTCTTATAGTTTTTTATTTTTTAGAAAATTTGGTTGTCAATTTTCAGAAGAAGAGCTTTTAGAAAAAGTTTCTGCCAAAGTGTTTGTAATATCTTTAACAGATGTTATATTATCATTATCAGTTTTAAGATGATTAACACAACTAGAATTACCTTTACCGTTTTTTTTTCGGACCATATCCCAAGTCTTCTTAAGAGATGAGCGAGAGTTCAGCCTAGAGACATAAGATCTCCAGGATTTCCTCTTGCTACCCTTAATAGTACGACGGGCTTTCGCACGAAACACTCTAAAAGTATCTAAATGTTTTTGAGTTGGCCGCAAATTAAAAGCATTCAATGCAGCTTTACGATCGCTGACTGCCTTTTTGCAGTCATCATCGTACCATGGTTTATGTGGGCGTTTTGGATTTGCCGAGTTTTTTGGAATAGTTTGATCAGCTATATCATGAAGGGTTTTAGTAAGAAGAGCAGTTGCGTCTTTGACAGCCTCGAAAACGGAAGGCTTTAATTGTTCCTCACAAAGAGATTGAAACGTATCCCAATCAGCTTTGCGAAATTGCCATCGTTGCGTTTTTTCGAGAAGTGGAGGGCCGATATTTTTAAGAAATAAGAGGAAGTGGTCACTTTCACATAGGTCGTCACCACCACTCCACGAAAATAATCCATCAAGAGCGTTGGATCGCATATTGTTAAATCAATAGAAGAACGAGAGCCTGTAGCTGGATGTAAATAAGTATGTGATTTGTTATCTTTAAAAACACACAAGTTATTTTTGGCTAAGAAATCCTCAACTTTCTTGCCTTTATAGGTGATATCATTAAAAACCCAAATGTAGGTTTGTGCATGAAAATCACCCAAGAGTATAAAAGGTGATGGTAATTGTGCAAGTAGGTGATTTAGATATTTAAGGTCTAGTGAAGAACTGGCGGTAAATATAATGAGCACATTGTTATAACTTTGTGCATCGTAACACTGACCGCAACAGCTTGCAAACCAGTGTCCAACGCAATAGTTCTGTGATGAATGTTTCGATTCCCAAGAATCGAAACTCTTCCAGAAGTTTTATCACCTGTATCATAAATATATTATACAATGAATAGCGTTTAAAATATATATTATCACTATTCTTCAAGAAAGTTTCTTGAAGACAAAATGCAAAAGGGTTGTGTTTATTTAAAAGTAAGCTGATTTCATCATACTTACTGCCAAATAGGTTTTAAATCTCGGCAGTTCCATTGAATTACCTTATTTGATTTTGATGTCACTAAGGCGGAAGTACGGGTTTACGACTGTTGGGTTGGCAGACATTGGAGACTTTGGGAGTTCCAGACGTGCTGGAACATCAATCTCCATCTCCAAGTCTCCAAATCTGTTGTGCAGTTCAATCGGATCATCAGATCCTTTTGACTGCTTCCCTAACCCCGGAGTTTTCTTTTTTCTTGCTGTCACGTCGATGGCAGAAGTTCTGCTTGCTGACAAGCTTTTGGGATAGTTCGTCGGATTTGATGAACCTTTGGAATGTTCGTCGGGTTTGATGGACTCTTGGTTGCACCAGAGTCCGTCGATTTCGAAATAGATGAAGTAGATGCAGTAGATGTAGGAGTTGTTGAGGATATAGTTGAAGAAGTTTTAGGCTTGGCAGCCACAAGAGGTTTGGGAGCCACAGGAGGCTTATTTAAAAGGATCACAGTATGTGAGGCTGAAGATGTTTTAGAGGATTTCCGAACAGACAGTGGAATAGTAGTAAACTTGTCGGATTCTATTGGCCAGGCAAACACGGTCTGCGTCACGATCGACGTGGTAACTGGTTTCTCAACCCTACTCGCAACCCTACCCGCATCGGCATAAGATTTGCCAGATGGAGTGGGCGGAGTAAGGCTTCAATATTTCTGTCTTTCCGTCTCGTGCTTCCACTTCGGACAAGCCTTAGAGAAAGCTCCGTGGGTTCCCTTGCAGTTAACGCAAGAGGCGGAACTTTTGCAATTGGCGAAGTCGCTATGACCCTCCTGGCCGCAAATGACACAGACAGGAGCAGCTCGCTTGCATCTTTCTCTATGGTGACCAAGGAGTTGACAGTTAAAACATCGAAGAGGGTTTGGAATAAAGTGGTCAACTGGTAGAATGCTATATCCAGTATTGATGCTCTTTGGACGCTTTGGTGTGCTGAAAGTAAGCACAAAAGTATTTGTAGGAGTGAGTTTGCCACTCCGCCTCGTACTGATGCGCATTACCTCAGACACAGCTTGAGATTTGAGTCATTTCTTGAAGAGTGTAGTGCTCCACTTCCCTGGAGCGTACTACACCCTTTGAAGAATTGAGAGAAATGTGAGGAATAACCTCAACACAGATGTTTATAAAAGTTTGAATATTAAGGAGATTGTCAGAGTGTGATTTTTTGGCACACTCAACAAGAAGTTTTCTATAATTGAGTTTTTTTACACTCCTTGGCTCACCGGCGATGCCAAGTTAAGCCTTGGAGATGGCAAAAGTAGAGAGTCTAGTTATAGGTTTGTCATCCTCTAGTGAGATAATATCGAGAAAACGAGGCTAATTTAAATGAGAAATATCTTCATCAGATTCTGATTCGGAATCTTCTCGAGATCGTTTAGGGGTATGAGTAGTTTTGTGTTCGTGTTTTGGTGCCATAATGGGGAATTGATATTCATTCTCCACGTTTCTTATCTAACAAGGGAACATTTGCTGTGGATATCCGACAGACAAATGCCAAGAATACGTGAAGAGTATACTCATATAAAACTAACGCATGAGAATCCAAATCACCAAGCAGACATAACCCCTCAACTAAAAAGTCGAAGAGCCGCACTTATGTTCCGCTTAAAAGTGGCATGAGTGTAGCCATATAGCGTTCAGAAATTCATGATTAGATCTAGCGCCACCGCCATATAGGGTCCTTTTACATTATGTTTAAAGAGGACAAAATAAAAGGGGAGTAAGATATTAAACGAGAGGGATTTAGAGAGATGTGAATTAAACAAGAAGAAGCTAGGATCCCGTATAGCTGGCGTGACAAACCGATTGATCATATCGAGCTAATCTGACCGCCCGTCTAGTTGAAGCCCAGACCAAAGTGGTGTGTTGCGTGGAGATAACTACCAGCTCTTCATGTCACTCAACCACCAGGATTCGCTTCTCCAACGACACGGGTCGCCACCCACGGTCAACAGGTCGGTTACTTTTCGTGGGTGAGGGTGTGTGTGTGTGTGTGGTCCTACCCCTCTGCTAAGTAACGAGCAGTCGGTTGATTCATATCACCCCACCACCGACTGGGGGTGAGATGTCTAAAGATGCCAAAGTTGAATGTGTTTTAACCGAAAGAAGTAGAACAACTCTTATGCAACTGTCGCCATATTTTAACTTTTGAGACAAAGAGACTTGTATACTCATAAAATACATTCTTGACGATTTGAACCAAAAATCAGTTGACTAAATATATTCGAAACTCAAAAATGTTGCGTTTTTAAACGTATTGAGTATAATTAACAACATAGTATTTTAAACTATTGCGCAAACTGCAATAAAAAACATATATTGAAATAAACAGTTTACAAATGGTGCAAAATGGAATGCATTTTGAAGATCTGTATATAGAGACAGCTTAAATAAAATGAACGTATATGAATAAAAGTAAATATTACAAAATGTTTCGAAATTTTGAGGAATTTGAAATAAAGGCACACACTATGTGTTGTTTCCAAAATTGGTATTGTTTTATTTTGTAATTAAAATCCATATACATATCAAAATGAAACACGACGAGTTTTGAAAAAAAATCCACAACGCTTAACATTATTTAGAAAATACAGAAAACTCATGTTTATACAGTTAATTTTAAAGCATACTTTTAAAAGCATTGAACGAATGTAGCTGTTTAATTGGAACATGTTCCCATTGGAGATTGGAGACAACCTAAATGCAGCTGTGATTTTACTTGCAGAACATAAACATGCAATACAAATTTATTATACTACATGTTTGTGCCGATACCCGTGTAAAACACGATATATATATTTGTTTTTGCTTAGCTATCAGAAAATACAATTGATACATGAATTATGTTTGAATATAACATTTCTTTCTAAAAACTTAATGTGTTAATATCGACTCAAGCAAAAATCGCATACCAAAAACTTGCAATCTAATTTACAATCAATTATTTCAAATCGGACTGTTTTGTAATTAGATGCAACATGTTCCCATATATGTCTTGATGCAGCCGCGATTTTACTTGGAGAACATGAGCATGCAACTCTTAACTAAGAATTAAATTCGTCAATATAGTCTAAAGCAAAATCAACATTACAAAAAAAAAAGTGCAAGAAAAACAATCCTGTAATCAAACATATGTTAAGATCAGTCTAAATCGTGTATGATGCATAATATGTTTGCATAAAATGAATTGTATTATAACAATTATCAAAAAAAGGTTCTGCTTACACGTTATTCGAACATGACCATAATTAAAACATATATATACGTAGGATTTCAATATTGCTATTTATTTTATAAAATACTGTTATAACTGTTAAACTTACTAACATATTCCTTGCATTCTCTATATCCAATAACACTGTTTTAGATAGCAGCGTCTTGTGGCTGGCTTTACAAAAGTTTCCGATATTTGTGAGCGAGAGGAATTCGTCCAGGTATTTATTGGGTGACGCTGCCTCAGACAACATGAATTACATCACCGCGCAAGTCTTACAGCTATCGATAACTTCACTTTCTGCATATGCAGAGTAGTATAGATAGTGAGGGTATAGAGCCAGTTTGTCTCCCTCGCGACAAACAATCAAACAGTTATCAGTTGTCTCCAGCTGCCCCAACAAAAATGCCAGCACCAAATGGTGATGGCATATTTGATATCAGACATATTTTAATAACTGTACAAACTGCTTAATTGCCCTTAGCTTAGGAAAAACTTTACCCATACTCCCACTAACTATTAAAGCTTAGTTAATCGCCCTCCGCTTAGGAAGAACTTTGCCCAAACCCTCACTATCTATTAGTTTTTGTAAATAACTAAAACATTTACAAAATTATTAACCAAAGTCAGACGAAACACTACAGTAGTCTTCATCATCGCTGTACATATCATATTTTATCATGGAGTATTTTATTTTCCTACACTTTGCTATTTTGTATTTAGTTCAAGAAGCTCTTCCCTGTTTTTATCCAGCTCTTGTTGGTATTTATATATGGCAAACAGCAATCGTCTTTGCTTGCTAACTTTGCCTTTGTTGGTGTCCATAAAATTATCACGAACTACCTCATATTCTACTTGGAGTTTCTTGCCATTTATCAATTATCTTCTGTATTTATCTTTTAAATTGTTAAGTTTTTCGCAGACCGTTTTTAATATTTGTTGTTCCATATATAATATTACTATACATAAATTATTTTTAAGTTCTTATTTAATATTTTCAATATCCTTAAATGGGACCCAGCTATTGAAATCCTCATTGTAACCGTTCCATTTAATCAATGCTTGTTTCTTTTTGTAATCACGTAGTATTACTTTTTCAGTCCTGAATATTTCTTTGTTTTTATCATTCTAATTCATAAAAGCTTCCATCAATGTTTTGGTTTTTTAAATATTTTATTTTGTATGTCACAGGATTTGTATATTGAATTTCAACAACAACAAATATGTCTTCAGTCCAATTTGGAGTATAACCTTTCTCAAACGTTATTTTATATTTGCTGACATTATCCCCTATTTTAAACTTTGGCTTAATTTGATTACTTCTCATTTTTCCAAACAAGTTGAAATACACCATTCCTTTATTCTTTTCATGACTTGCTTCAGTCGGTGTCATTTTAATACTCCGATGTTTTGTATTAATGTACGTATCAGCCATCATCTGTAGCAGGTCTAAATATGTATTTGTATTGTTTGCTGTGAAATATTTCCACATCCTCTCCGTTAACGTTCTATTAAATCGTTCAATTACTACAGCTTTTCCAAAATTAAACGTATGATACATTTCGGTGTTATTGTCAACAAGGAACTGCTTGAATATTTTATTGTAAAATGCTACTCCCTGATCAACCCACAGCAATTTACATTGTGTTTCCATACTTATTTTTTTTGGAATGCTTTGGTCATTTCTAAACCAGTTTTATTTGGAACCGGCACAACCCACGCAAATTTACTAAATGCATCAATACATGTAACTGTAAGCAAGTATTTAGTATCTTCATTAAACTTTGAAAACGATTGCATGTCAACCAAGTCAGCAGACCATATTTGATCAATTTCATTCAACAATCATCTGAGTTAATTTCATCCTAGGTATCCACACAAAACTAATCTATTATTAACTACTCGCCCATCATCACCACTTGATTTGGAAATTAGCACATTATCGTCTGTTAGTAGCAAACTCATTTGAATTTGGCTAGGAGGCAGCATGTTTGTTTCTAACCATTCAAAGGAGGAATATTTATTTAATCGAATTATAGAGTCAACTTTTTTATTTGTTATGATTAAAACATGACGAGCAGTAAATCCTAGGTTATAACCAGCTTGATCATCTCGAGATTCTGCAGCAGTCGTATTATCCAAATAAAGTATTCGTTTGTTGCGGTTGTCTTTGCATAATCGTCAGAAATTTCAAGCAAGCTTTTGACATTTACAAATCTGTGAAGATTATTTCGATCGTAGACTATTTTTCCATTTTCCTTTACATGCATTTGATCAATCATTGAAATTGCATCGTTAATTAAAGCAATTCTGTCAGCGTCTGCAAAAGCGGCTCCATCAGCAAGCTTGTTTACTTGAAAATATATTTCAAAATAAGCGTTATACCAATCAAAGTGAGAACTTCTAACTTTTATTGTAAATTGATAACCGCTTTTCATTTGTTTAGTAGCATTTCCTGATTGTGCTATAGGAGTATCTAACAGAATAAGTGTATGTTCGTATCGGGTATTATATTTTTCACTTCGAAACATCTATATATACTATTAATTAGATTATTTTTTTATTAATTAATCGTTTAATTCGTGCATGAACATTTGTACTTTTGATTCTCCTTCCGGAAAGTAATCTATTATTTGTTTGTATTTACATCTTCTTCGATTATATTATCAGCTACAACTTTATCTACATCTTTTGCGGCAGCTTTTGTAAGTTCTTTAAAAATTACCTCACCGTTTGGCTTAGGCTTTATCACTGAAACTAATTTATCAGCAGCCATTTTACCTACTTCATTCCCAAGTTTCTTAGAACCACTCTCTATGATTTGTTTACCAGCAGTTTCTAATGCCTTTTTACCTGCTGTTTTCACAGACTCACTAAATATCTTTGAGCCAAACTTTGAAAAAATGTCAAATATACAAGCTCTAGTTAATCGGTCAGCTTGAGTATATGTTCCTGTACTAGTGTCATAAACATTTTTAAAACGTGTAATATAACATATATTACATTAATTATTTTAAAACAAGTCGAAATGATGTGAGAACTCCATTAGGATTAATAATTTTACCAGAGAAATCCGTTATGTAAATATTAGTACTGTTAATGATCGTTAAGTTTACTTAGCAGTACCCAATCATTATCGGTTCATCTTTAAAATGATATGACCTTGTAAGGTCAGCTGTACTTATTTAATAAATAACATCCCCATATGATCCATCAACAATATAATTACTAATCAAATCACAGTGGATATATAAAGTATCAGTAGAATTTGTTATGTTTAGTGCAACAAGTCCAAATATAGTTTCTCTAATAGCTGCATCTTTGTCAAACCCAATCAAAGTGTGAAAGTTTGATTCCCTTAAATCAAGCATGAAATTATTACGAATGGTAACTAAACATTTGAAACTTGATGCATCAAATTCAATTCGTATTGGGACAGGTGAGTCATCAGTTAAATCACCGTTTACAGCCAATGTTTCTTTTATGTAATTATCGATATCAGCATAACTGTAATTTTCATTTTTAAAAATAGTATTTCCCCAATCTTTTCCATTGTGATACCTTATCACTTTGTTATTAAAATCTTCACTAGTATTATACCATAAGTAAGTCATAGAATTAATCTTATCAAGTCCAATGCCATACTGTTTCTTTTTGTCTAATATCAATATTTTGTCAAATACAGTTGTAAAGTTACTTGGTGTATTTGAGCTATTAATTATTGATTTTTTTTCTAAAGATAATACAAGTTTTTGTTCCATATAATATAAGTAGACAATATTGATTGCCAAAAGTAATCACCTTTGTAATACAGTTTAAAACTTGATTTTTCAAAACTGAAAACTTGAGCAGTTTGAGATTGTATGACTGTAAAAATAACCAAATAATGAGATTTCGGAAGATATGCTTCAAAGGTTTCTTTTAGTATTCGTTTACCATTTCCTATTTTTGGTTGAGTAAATGACTTAACAGAACTTAGATTAAACAAACTAAAATATTCTATACCAATGTCTGTATTTGTAACTGTATATGTAAGATTTGCTTCAACTATATAGCGCCCGGGTTTTACAATTGTCAAGTATATATCTGTTTTTTTTTAACATATTCTCCACTTTTTACAAATGGATTGGTTACAAGAGTAAACGTCTCGAAAAAACATTATGTTTGATTCTTTCAAGTGCTTTTCGTGTCGGGTATGATGCATAACCATAGACATATTGTATAATACTTATACCATCATCTACTGTAGCTTCAATAATTAGAATCAGACTTAAATATTATACTTTTACTCTTAACTTCTCAATTATACCAAGATTTGCTGTGTGCCGACTATCACACTTTTGATTATGCTGTTTAAGAAAATCTATTTCGCCATCAAAAGCTTTGCTTCTTTCATCCTGGGCAGCTTTCAGTTGCTTTGAAACATCATCAATAGCAGTTTCTAGTTTATTAGTGTCACCAGTTTGTTCAAAGCCGTCTCCAGCGTCTTGCTACCAACAATTTTCTTTTTGATGTCTTCAAACTCTTTGTTGATATAGGCAACGTGAGTGTTTATCTGTTCATTTAACATTTTAATTTGAGTTATTTCGGTAGCAAAAGCAGTTCTCATTTGTTTTGAAGCATCAGCAATAGCAGTTTCTAGTTCATTATTGTCAACCATTTGTTTATTGATTTCCTTAATTCATTAATACTTTCAACACCAACTTATATTTTGTCGCCTAACTTTTTATAGACCTCGCTATCTTCCGATCCATCTTTTTTTCTTTTCATATCTTCTAAAGTATCGCCCAAAGTTTTATTTCATCTTTTAAACCGTTTTGAATTTCAATTATTTTCTCGCTGTTTGCTTGTAACTTTGTTTGTATTTGATTTAGTTTATCATCAACACCAGTTGTCAAATATTTTATCATATCTGGAATTTTATCAATATCAAAATAGCGTATGATCTTTGTTATTCTTCTCAAAGTAAATTACTTTGTTGTTGTATCATCTGATTTTTCTGGATTGCCAACATTGATAATATTATTATTATCCATATTAAAATTACTTCTTAACTTTTTTTCCTGGTATTTAAACCCTTGAGAAGATAATGAGACAAATGTTTTTCTTTTACAAAACAATACTAAACAGTGTAATATTAACACCGCCAGTAGTAACAGCTCCACAAGATCATTAAAAAGTCCCATTATATATAATATAGAATTAGATTAAATTGCACCGTTGAAGTTACGCTTTGCTAACTTCCTCGAACGATCGAGATATAAAAAGTCTTACTGTTTATCAGTTGATTTTTTGTAATGATCTTTACTTAAAGCATGTTTATTTCATGTATACTTGGAGTTGCAAAGAAGATGTAATGAGAGCAATTCAACCGAATGTTTTTGGAATTTTTATAGTAAAATTGCGATAAATAAATTACACAACAATTGTTGCGTCTTCCCTGGTTAAAATAATTAATAATATCATCTTGATTACGTTCGCAAACATTATCATCAAACATGAGTATCTTCTGATTATCCGAATCTAAAGTATCCACAGGGATAATTTCATCATTTGAACATACTGATATGTCTTCGACTGGAATTTTATACTTTTTTGCTATTTTTTCAATTTTTTTTGACAAGACCTGATACGTTGACTGTTCCAAGTTTTTAGCAATCAAGTACATCTTGTCGTAATACACTAAATGTTTTAATAGCATGTGAACTAATGTGTTTGTCTTGCCAGAACCTGAATTACCATTCTAAAACAACAGTTTGGTATAAAGTTCCATATCTGTTTAAAATTGCAGTTTTCTGTCTTCATGTCATAGTTTGGAAATTCCATTATATCAATACTTAGATAATATTATCTAACTACTATGATATATGTCTACAGCGTATTGTGGAATAAAACAAATCAGTCGTGGTAAACAACTTGGAACAGATAAAAATTGTATTAAAGCTAAACAAGTTAGGTATTATGGTTTGGTTAAAGTATCCAAGAATGTGCAAAAAACAAAAGAAGAAAATCCTCCCCTTTGAAAAAAAACACCAACACGATTGGCCATTTAGTTTTTCAAAGATTGCAGGTAGTCTCCCAACTGTGCAAACACATCCTAATAAAATGTGTCTTGCAGGGTTAAACATAGTACGTGAGGTAACCAATAAGAAATTAAAAATGCAGAAATAAAAAAGGCTACAGATAATATTGCTGCAATAGAAAATACAGACAGGAAACCATCAATTAAAGCAATTAAATCGTCAGTCATAAAAGCGGCTAAGCCATTAGCCGAAATGTTTATGAAGAACTAATTCCAGATACAATAGCTGAAATAAAAGCAAGAACAGAAGAAGAAAAGAAGAAAACAAAACCACCGGCTAAGCCCTCAGCCGAAAGTTTTTATGAAGAACTAACTCCAGATATAATAGCTGAAATAAAAGTAAGAACAAAAGAAGAAGAAAAAAAAAATCACCGGCTAAGACCTCTGCCGATTTTTTTTATGAAGAACTAACTCCAGATATAATAGCTAAAATAAAAGCTAGAAGACAATCAAAATAAACCATCAGTTTAAACTTAACTTATTTTAACTTATATTAATTTATCTTATTTTAATATAACCTTATATTATACATGTCTTTGTTAAAATGGAAAGAATTAGCAGATGAAAAGCAAAATTCGAGTGAGCTTGTTAAAGAATACGAGAATAAAGTTACTCAAAACAGACTAGAAAAAGGTGCTAGTCGTGATTTGTACAAAAACAACAAAAGAAAAAGATGTAATAAAAAAAGCAGCATATAAGCTAGATAAGCAATCTTTAATAAACGAGTCAATAGCTTTGGTAGATTATAGAAGTAGGGTTAATGATATAATTTCGTAAAGCAAACTCATTTCACCTAGAAAAACAGCAGAAAAACGTTTACAAACGTTTTCCTTCAATTTTGAGTTGAACGTGTTTATTCAGTGTCGCGATTAAAGTTTGTCTTGCATTTAACATTTACTAGTTAACATATCCGTTTATCCAAACGATTAAGGTAGTGATCGAGATGCAGGTTTATTAGATACTGGGACCATACGCCGTACGACATGGGGAAGCACCGCCGTATGCATGCCATCTTCGGGATGGTTAAAATTGTGTACCATAGATTTTATGAATATTGAGTTCTGCTCAACCCGGGGCTAGAGGGCGTGAGCGGTAGCTAGCATATTTCACTACCGCTCATGAACAGTCTCAATCAAACCGAGACTGCAATATTTCGTACGTGTCGTGCTCGGCCGTTTCCAAAGTTCCATTATCATACTCTTTTTTACATTGTATTTACTCCCCGGAAAGTTGCATATGCACACACGTGTATGGTTAAGCAAGGAAACAGTATATTATGTAATACTCAGGTAATATAAACGACACAAGTCCAGTTGGAACATGACCACCGTTATAGCGCAAATTACCGTAGTTATATTTCCTCTTCGTAAATATTCAGGTACTGATTATATGTTACGTTTTTAGTGTCATTTTTGCTATTGACATTAACATATGTATTCAAATTATTAGCAGTAAACGTCGTTTTAACCGGAAAATACCAGTTGTTTACAAGTACCTAGGTGAAAACATATTTCCCGGCAATGTTGTTCCCGGCCTGAACGTATTCACTAAAACATTAGCGACACATCCAACAGGACAATTCAACAACTGTGTGTTTAATTTTGGTAATTCAAATCTTTGAAAGCTGTTTAAAATGTTGTTCCCGATCGTTTGCACGAGTTCTCAAACACTTAATATGGCACAAATGTGTTTTAATTTCTGTGGCTGGAATAATGACTTTGTGCCATTTATAGTTATAAATGGACGGTTACATTTTATATTCTAATATATATATATTGTTTTCTAATTTTGTTAGTTACTTAATTTCTCTAGTTCTTATGGGTTTTTTTTGTCAATAACAAATGTCCCGATGTTGCTTTATTTAAAACAAATACAATTTGGTGTTGCCAGTGGCACAGATAGATTATCTTCCTTATATTACATACTAGAAATACTTTAAAGTATGTTCAAGCTCTACTAGTCGAAAGTCAGGTGAGCTGATGCGATCATGGTGTGTTGTCCAACGTCGTAGGTTTATGTATCTGTTTATATTCATAGTTTTAACCTATGGCTGCTATGCCTATATACCCGGTAAAGAATGGAATATTTCACAATAGCCGACAATTATAACATAGTCTGCCATGGTATAATGTCCAGTTATTGTGAAATATTCCATAATTTACAGAGTATAGACTATGCATAGCAGCCATAGGTTAAGTTTCTTTTTTTATTTCTTGAATTGTTATAAAAGCACATATCTTCCTATGAGGCTAAACGTGTTTTAGTTCACATCCACATCCAGAGCATTTAGGAAATGATAAAAGGATTTGTATAATAGTTAGATGTATTAACCATATCGTTTGCATTTATATGAGTGACCTCGTAGACGACTGCATATCTCTGTTCTGCATGTGAGCCAGCCTGTTTGATACAAATTGTATATCCGTCGTCTGATATCTATCTGAGGTCGCTATCCTATATAAATGATATCTATCTGAGAACGCTGTTATCTATATGATGACGCTGTCCTATATAAATGGAAATTAGTTGAAAAGTATCATTGTCTTCATGTATCAAAACTCGCTTTATGAACATATGTAAGCATTATATTACACAAAGCAGAAATAGTAAATTGGTATCGGAAACTAATCTCTATCTGACAGAAAACAGAAAGCAATAGTGGTTAACCGGGTGTCCAAGTTAAAGCTACTTTGTCCCTATTTTTACTAGTAATAACTATTGAGTATGAATGAGTCACTTGTGAAGTAGTTTTAAATCGACGACACTCCAAAGTCTGTATATAAGGCAGAAATCGATGCATTCAATCTCATATCTTTATTTAGCCTCCGTACAGGTCACATCGATAAATATACGGCTTCAGAATAGATTCGATAAAAACAAGAGTTGCCCGGAACGGGATGTGAACCACAGTCTTGCACTTTTAGGTTTTGAAAGGTGAACGCTGAACCACTAGACAACTGCTCTTTGTTGGTATTTTGAAGCATTTTAACACTAAATAGGCATTATGTAATAACGAGAGCGCACACACAAACTCATCAAGCGCTAAATAACAAGTCGAGATATGGTTGTGTTGAGGCGAAGTATACTGGGAACAATATTAAAGAGAACTCCGAATTTACTAATATCGCATGTAGATACAAATGGAGTTGCGGAAGGACAAATCCGATGGACTATCAATATCTGGTCCATGCACAATGTGCATCCATGCATGCGCGACATCTCCGAGGCATACTTGATATCAAACAGCTGGTTGTCTTGGAATTCGCCGCCATTCGTCATGCAAGGCTTGCCCCAGCTGTTGCAAATTGTCCACCCTGGGCCGTCTGTTGCTAACCCTGCGCCCCAAAACAGCCCACAGATGTTCGATGGTGACATGTCTGGAGACTTAGGGGGTCAGGGCAACGTTGCCACACCATACTGCCTCAGAAAGTCGACGGCAACGCGAGCCTTGCGAGGACGTGCGTTTTCATCCTGGTACTCAAAGTTCCGCCCTACACGCTGAGAAAAGGGAATGACCGTCGTGCGTAAAATTGCAACAACATAACGTTGACCTGTCATGTTTCCTTGGACCAGTGTCAAATCCGTTCTGTTGTCATAGGTTATGTCTTTCCAGACCATGATGCTTCCACCCCTGTACCTTTCGTGCTCTTGGACTACAACATGGTGGTAACGCTCACCACGTCGTCTCCAAACACGCAATTTTTGACAAGACCTGATACTTTGACTGTTCCAATTTTTTAGCAATCAAGTACATCTTGTCGTAATACACTAAATGTTTTAATAGCATGTGGACTAATGTGTTTGTCTTGCCAGAACCTGAATTACCATTCTAAAACAACAGTTTGGTATAAAGTTCCATATCTGTTTAAAATTGCAGTTTTCTGTCTTCATGTCATAGTTTGGAAATTCCATTATATCAATACTTAGATAATATTATCTAACTACTATGATATATGTCTACAGCGTATTGTGGAATAAAACAAATCAGTCGTGGTAAACAACTTGGAACAGATAAAAATTGTATTAAAGCTAAACAAAAGAAGAAAATCCTCCCCTTTGAAAAAAAACACCAACACGATTGGCCATTTAGTTTTTCAAAGATTGCAGGTAGTCTCCCAACTGTGCAAAAACATCCTAATAAAATGTGTCTTGCAGGATTAAACATAGTACGTGAGGTAACCAATAAGCAATTAAAAATGCAGAAATAAAAAAGGCTACAGATAATATTGCTGCAATAGAAAATACAGAAAGGAAACCATCAATTAAAGCAATTAAATCGTCAGTCATAAAAGCGGCTAAGCCATTAGCCGAAATGTTTATGAAGAACTAATTCCAGATACAATAGCTGAAATAAAAGCAAGAACAGAAGAAGAAAAGAAGAAAACAAAACCACCGGCTAAGCCCTCAGCCGAAAGTTTTTATGAAGAACTAACTCCAGATATAATAGCTGAAATAAAAGTAAGAACAAAAGAAGAAGAAAAAAAAAATCACCGGCTAAGACCTCTGCCGATTTTTTTTATGAAGAACTAACTCCAGATATAATAGCTAAAATAAAAGCTAGAAGACAATCAAAATAAACCATCAGTTTAAACTTAACTTATTTTAACTTATATTAATTTATCTTATTTTAATATAACCTTATATTATACATGTCTTTGTTAAAATGGAAAGAATTAGCAGATGAAAAGCAAAAATCGAGTGAGCTTGTTAAAGAATACGAGAATAAAGTTACTCAAAAGAGACTAGAAAAAGGTGCTAGTCGTGATTTGTACAAAAAAAACAAAAGAAAAAGATGTAATAAAAAAAGCAGCATATAAGCTAGATAAGCAATCTCTAATAAACGAGTCAATAGCGTTGGTAGATTATAGAAGTAGGGTTAATGATATAATTTCGTAAAGCAAACTCATTTCACCTAGAAAAACAGCAGAAAAACGTTTACAAACGTTTTCCTTCAATTTTGAGTTGAACGTGTTTATTCAGTGTCGCGATTAAAGTTTGTCTTGCATTTAACATTTACTAGTTAACATATCCGTTTATCCAAACAATTAAGGTAGTGATCGAGATGCAGGTTTATTAGATACTGGGACCATACGCCGTACGACATGGGGAAGCACCGCCGTATGCATGCCATCTTCGGGATGGTTAAAATTGTGTACCATAGATTTTATGAATATTGAGTTCTGCTCAACCCGGGGCTAGAGGGCGTGAGCGGTAGCTAGCATATTTCACTACCGCTCATGAACAGTCTCAATCAAACCGAGACTGCAATATTTCGTACGTGTCGTGCTCGGCCGTTTCCAAAGTTCCATTATCATACTCTTTTTTACATTGTATTTACTCCCCGGAAAGTTGCATATGCACACACGTGTATGGTTAAGCAAGGAAACAGTATATTATGTAATACTCAGGTAATATAAACGACACAAGTCCAGTTGGAACATGACCACCGTTATAGTGCAAATTACCGTAGTTATATTTCCTCTTCGTAAATATTCAGGTACTGATTATATGTTACGTTTTTTGTGTCATTTTTGCTATTGACATTAACATATGTATTCAAATTATTAGCAGTAAACGTCGTTTTAACCGGAAAATACCAGTTGTTTACAAGTACCTAGGTGAAAACATATTTCCCGGCAATGTTGTTCCCGGCCTGAACGTATTCACTAAAACATTAGCGACACATCCAACAGGACAATTCAACAACTGTGTGTTTAATTTTGGTAATTCAAATCTTTGAAAGCTGTTTAAAATGTTGTTCCCGATCGTTTGCACGAGTTCTCAAACACTTAATATGGCACAAATGTGTTTTAATTTCTGTGGCTGGAATAATGACTTTGTGCCATTTATAGTTATAAATGGACGGTTACATTTTATATTCTAATATATATATATTGTTTTCTAATTTTGTTAGTTACTTAATTTCTCTAGTTCTTATGGGTTTTTTTTGTCAATAACAAATGTCCCGATGTTGCTTTATTTAAAACAAATACAATTTGGTGTTGCCAGTGGCACAGATAGATTATCTTCCTTATATTACATACTAGAAATACTTTAAAGTATGTTCAAGCTCTACTAGTCGAAAGTCAGGTGAGCTGATGCGATCATGGTGTGTTGTCCAACGTCGTAGGTTTATGTATCTGTTTATATTCATAGTTTTAACCTATGGCTGCTATGCCTATATACCCGGTAAAGAATGGAATATTTCACAATAGCCGACAATTATAACATAGTCTGCCATGGTATAATGTCCAGTTATTGTGAAATATTCCATAATTTACAGAGTATAGACTATGCATAGCAGCCATAGGTTAAGTTTCTTTTTTTATTTCTTGAATTGTTATAAAAGCACATATCTTCCTATGAGGCTAAACGTGTTTTAGTTCACATCCACATCCAGAGCATTTAGGAAATGATAAAAGGATTTGTATAATAGTTAGATGTATTAACCATATCGTTTGCATTTATATGAGTGACCTCGTAGACGACTGCATATCTCTGTTCTGCATGTGAGCCAGCCTGTTTGATACAAATTGTATATCCGTCGTCTGATATCTATCTGAGGTCGCTATCCTATATAAATGATATCTATCTGAGAACGCTGTTATCTATATGATGACGCTGTCCTATATAAATGGAAATTAGTTGAAAAGTATCATTGTCTTCATGTATCAAAACTCGCTTTATGAACATATGTAAGCATTATATTACACAAAGCAGAAATAGTAAATTGGTATCGGAAACTAATCTCTATCTGACAGAAAACAGAAAGCAATAGTGGTTAACCGGGTGTCCAAGTTAAAGCTACTTTGTCCCTATTTTTACTAGTAATAACTATTGAGTATGAATGAGTCACTTGTGAAGTAGTTTTAAATCGACGACACTCCAAAGTCTGTATATAAGGCAGAAATCGATGCATTCAATCTCATATCTTTATTTAGCCTCCGTACAGGTCACATCGATAAATATACGGCTTCAGAATAGATTCGATAAAAACAAGAGTTGCCCGGAACGGGATGTGAACCACAGTCTTGCACTTTTAGGTTTTGAAAGGTGAACGCTGAACCACTAGACAACTGCTCTTTGTTGGTATTTTGAAGCATTTTAACACTAAATAGGCATTATGTAATAACGAGAGCGCACACACAAACTCATCAAGCGCTAAATAACAAGTCGAGATATGGTTGTGTTGAGGCGAAGTATACTGGGAACAATATTAAAGAGAACTCCGAATTTACTAATATCGCATGTAGATACAAATGGAGTTGCGGAAGGACAAATCCGATGGACTATCAATATCTGGTCCATGCACAATGTGCATCCATGCATGCGCGACATCTCCGAGGCATACTTGATATCAAACAGCTGGTTGTCTTGGAATTCGCCGCCATTCGTCATGCAAGGCTTGCCCCAGCTGTTGCAAATTGTCCACCCTGGGCCGTCTGTTGCAAACCCTGCGCCCCAAAACAGCCCACAGATGTTCGATGGGGACATGTCTGGAGACTTAGGGGGTCAGGGCAACGTTGCCACACCATACTGCCTCAGAAAGTCGACGGCAACGCGAGCCTTGCGAGGACGTGCGTTTTCATCCTGGTACTCAAAGTTCCGCCCTACACGCTGAGAAAAGGGAATGACCGTCGTGCATAAAATTGCAACAACATAACGTTGACCTGTCATGTTTCCTTGGACCAGTGTCAAATCCGTTCTGTTGTCATAGGTTATGTCTTTCCAGACCATGATGCTTCCACCCCTGTACCTTTCGTGCTCTTGGACTACAACATGGTGGTAACGCTCACCACGTCGTCTCCAAACACGCAATTTTTGACAAGACCTGATACTTTGACTGTTCCAATTTTTGAGCAATCAAGTACATCTTGTCGTAATACACTAAATGTTTTAATAGCATGTGGACTAATGTGTTTGTCTTGCCAGAACCTGAATTACCATTCTAAAACAACAGTTTGGTATAAAGTTCAATATCTGTTTAAAATTGCAGTTTTCTGTCTTCATGTCATAGTTTGGAAATTCCATTATATCAATACTTAGATAATATTATCTAACTACTATGATATATGTCTACAGCGTATTGTGGAATAAAACAAATCAGTCGTGGTAAACAACTTGGAACAGATAAAAATTGTATTAAAGCTAAACAAAAGAAGAAAATCCTCCCCTTTGAAAAAAAACACCAACACGATTGGCCATTTAGTTTTTCAAAGATTGCAGGTAGTCTCCCAACTGTGCAAAAACATCCTAATAAAATGTGTCTTGCAGGATTAAACATAGTACGTGAGGTAACCAATAAGCAATTAAAAATGCAGAAATAAAAAAGGCTACAGATAATATTGCTGCAATAGAAAATACAGAAAGGAAACCATCAATTAAAGCAATTAAATCGTCAGTCATAAAAGCGGCTAAGCCATTAGCCGAAATGTTTATGAAGAACTAATTCCAGATACAATAGCTGAAATAAAAGCAAGAACAGAAGAAGAAAAGAAGAAAACAAAACCACCGGCTAAGCCCTCAGCCGAAAGTTTTTATGAAGAACTAACTCCAGATATAATAGCTGAAATAAAAGTAAGAACAAAAGAAGAAGAAAAAAAAAATCACCGGCTAAGACCTCTGCCGATTTTTTTTATGAAGAACTAACTCCAGATATAATAGCTAAAATAAAAGCTAGAAGACAATCAAAATAAACCATCAGTTTAAACTTAACTTATTTTAACTTATATTAATTTATCTTATTTTAATATAACCTTATATTATACATGTCTTTGTTAAAATGGAAAGAATTAGCAGATGAAAAGCAAAAATCGAGTGAGCTTGTTAAAGAATACGAGAATAAAGTTACTCAAAAGAGACTAGAAAAAGGTGCTAGTCGTGATTTGTACAAAAAAAACAAAAGAAAAAGATGTAATAAAAAAAGCAGCATATAAGCTAGATAAGCAATCTCTAATAAACGAGTCAATAGCGTTGGTAGATTATAGAAATAGGGTTAATGATATAATTTCGTAAAGCAAACTCATTTCACCTAGAAAAACAGCAGAAAAACGTTTACAAACGTTTTCCTTCAATTTTGAGTTGAACGTGTTTATTCAGTGTCGCGATTAAAGTTTGTCTTGCATTTAACATTTACCAGTTAACATATCCGTTTATCCAAACGATTAAGGTAGTGATCGAGATGCAGGTTTATTAGATACTGGGACCATACGCCGTACGACATGGGGAAGCACCGCCGTATGCATGCCATCTTCGGGATGGTTAAAATTGTGTACCATAGATTGTATGAATATTAAGTTCTGCTCAACCCGGGGCTAGAGGGCGTGAGCGGTAGCTAGCATATTTCACTACCGCTCATGAACAGTCTCAATCAAACCGAGACTGCAATATTTCGTACGTGTCGTGCTCGGCCGTTTCCAAAGTTCCATTATCATACTCTTTTTTACATTGTATTTACTCCCCGGAAAGTTGCATATGCACACACGTGTATGGTTAAGCAAGGAAACAATATATTATGTAATACTCAGGTAATATAAACGACACAAGTCCAGTTGGAACATGACCACCGTTATAGCGCAAATTACCGTAGTTATATTTCCTGTTCGTAAATATTCAGGTACTGATTATATGTTACGGTTTTTATGTCATTTTTGCTATTGACATTAACATATGTATTCAAATTATTAGCAGTAAACGTCGTTTTAACCGGAAAATACCAGTTGTTTACAAGTACCTAGGTGAAAACATATTTCCCGGCAATGTTGTTCCCGGCCTGAACGTTATCACTAAAACATTAGCGACACATCCAACAGGACAATTCAACAACTGTGTGTTTAATTTTGGTAATTCAAATCTTTGAAAGCTGTTTAAAATGTTGTTCCTGATCGTTTGCACGTGTTCTCAAACACTTAATATGTCACAAATGTGTTTTAATTTCTGTGGCTGGAATAATGACTTTGTGCCATTTATAGTTATAAATGGACGGTTACATTTTATATTCTAATATATATATATTGTTTTCTAATTTTGTTAGTTACTTAATTTCTCTAGTTCTTATGGGGTTTTTTTTGTCAATAAAAAATGTCCCGATGTTGCTTTATTTAAAACAAATAAAATTTGGTGTTGCCAGTGGCACAGATAGATTATCTTCCTTATATTACATACTAGAAATACTTTAAAGTATGTTCAAGCTCTACTAGTCGAAAGTCAGGTGAGCTGATGCGATCATGGTGTGTTGTCCAACGTCGTAGGTGTATGTATCTGTTTATATTCAAAGTTTTAACCTATGGCTGCTATGCCTATATAAAGAATGGAATATTTCACAATAGCCGACAATTATAACATAGTCTGCCATGGTATAATGTCCAGTTATTGTGAAATATTCCATAATTTACAGAGTATAGACTATGCATAGCAGCCATAGGTTAAGTTTCTTTTTTTATTTCTTGAATTGTTATAAAAGCACATATCTTCCTATGAGGCTAAACGTGTTTTAGTTCACATCCACATCCAGAGCATTTAGGAAATGATAAAAGGATTTGTATAATAGTTAGATGTATTAACCATATCGTTTGCATTTATATGAGTGACCTCGTAGACGACTGCATATCTCTGTTCTGCATGTGAGCCAGCCTGTTTGGTACAAATTGTATATCCGTCGTCTGATATCTATCTGAGGTCGCTATCCTATATAAATGATATCTATCTGAGAACGCTGTTATCTATATGATGACGCTGTCCTATATAAATGGAAATTGGTTGAAAAGTATCATTGTCTTCATGTATCAAAACTCGCTTTATGAACATATGTAAGCATTATATTACACAAAGCAGAAATAGTAAATTGGTATCGGAAACTAATCTCTATTTGACAGAAAACAGAAAGCAATAGTGGTTAACCGGGTGTCCAAGTTAAAGCTAATGTGTCCCTATTTTTACTAGTAATAACTATTGAGTATGAATGAGTCACTTGTGAAGTAGTTTTAAATCGACGACACTCCAAAGTCTGTATATAAGGCAGAAATCGATGCATTCAATCTCATATCTTTATTTAGCCTCCGTACAGGTCACATCGATAAATATACGGCTTCAGAATAGATTCGATAAAAACAAGAGTTGCCCGGAACGGGATGTGAACCACAGTCTTGCACTTTTAGGTTTTGAAAGGTGAACGATGAACCACTAGATAACTGCTCTCTGTTGGTATTTTGAAGCATTTTAACACTAAATAGGCATTATGTAATAACGAGAGCGCACACACAACTCATCAAGCGCTAAATAACAAGTCGAGATATGGTTGTGTTGAGGCGAAGTATACTGGGAACAATATTTAAGAGAACTCCGAATTTACTAATATCGCATGTAGATACAAATGGAGTTGCGGAAGGGCAAATCCGATGGACTATCAATATCTGGTCCATGCACAATTTGCATCCATGCATGCGCGACATCTCCGAGGCATACTTGATATCAAACAGCTGGTTGTCTTGGAATTCGCCGCCATTCGTCATGCAAGGCTTGCCCCAGCTGTTGCAAATTGTCCACCCTGGGCCGTCTGTTGCAAACCCTGCGCCCCAAAACAGCCCACAGATGTTTGATGGGGACATGTCTGGAGACCTAGGGGGTCAGGGCAACGTTGCCACACCATACTGCCTCAGAAAGTCGACGGCAACGCGAGCCTTGCGAGGACGTGCGTTTTCATCCTGGTACTCAAAGTTCCGCCCTACACGCTGAGAAAAGGGAATGACCGTCGTGCGTAAAATTGCAACAACATAACGTTGACCTGTCATGTTTCCTTGGACCAGTGTCAAATCCGTTCTGTTGTCGCAGGTTATGTCTTCCCAGACCATGATGCTTCCACCCCTGTACCTTTCGTGCTGTTGGACTACAACATGGTGGTAACGCTCACCACGTCGTCTCCAAACACGCATTCTCCCTTCTGTAAAGCGTACACAGAACCGCGATTCATCGGAGAATATTGTGTATCTCCAATGACGGAGCTGACGACCTCCAAATGTGTGTGCCCACTGGCTCCTGAGACGCTTGTGTTCTCTAGTGAGACAGACTCCTTTGAAAGGACGCCGCGAATTCAATCCCGCACTTTTCAGTCTGTTTCGCATGGTTGACTTTGACAATTGGATATCCGTGGCAGCTCTGAAGTTTTCATTTAACTCTGGTGCAGAAATGAACCTATTGCGCACAGCTGTGGTTCGGATGTAACGGTCCTGTAGTGGGAGGTGTCTTTCGTGGCCTTCCCCTACCACCTCTAATCTTGAGCCCGCCCGTTTGTTGATATCGGATAACCAGTCTAGAAATTACACTTTTTGATTTTTCAAAGTGTCTAGCTATGGCATTTTGAGATTATCCAGCCTCAAACATGCCTATAGCACGCAATTTTCATTTTCGCTCATTTATACCCTTGCGACCATTTTTGAACGTTTCACACCATCAGTGTGCCATGTGGCTGTACCCTTGATAGGCACGTGCAAGTCAACAGGATGTGCCATCCTGAACAGCATGATCTGCACGTATATTGATTACGTTTGCTGTCCTCGTTTGTTAGATATCCTAATTATAACGTGCAAGTCAACAGGATGTGCCATCCTGAACAGCATGATCTGCACGTATATTGATTACGTTTGCTGTCCTCGTTTGTTAGATATCCTAATTATAACAGAGCCGCTCATGGCCATATCAATCCGAATGGGCAGAGGGTTCCCTTGAGTATTGTTCCCAGTAAATTAGCTTCAAAATGATAACATACAGGATTACATCAGGCAATGCTAAATTGCATGTGCGACAAGATGGACTATATAGTTATAGATATATCTTGAGTTGCGTTAAAATATGTTCAGTTATTTTATTTAAAGCTACACAATCCCGATAAAAGGCACACTAGAACTGAACAAATCTAAGCGTTATTACGCATGTTTACTAAGTGATTACTGTACACGTGTGGGTTCATATATACAACATGCGCACTACCTAAATTCACTGAATATTAATGAGATAAGGCGGTACTGTATGAGATGCTTCGGGTACTTTGTGAATCGACCACTGGTCTTATAACGGGTATAAAAGCAGGTTTTAGCAGACGGCATTTTACCACCAAACTGATGAGACCAATCTTTAGTAGAAAGACCTAATAGTAAATACAAGTCATTAGAAATTGAACGTGAAGCTAAAAATGTACTTACTCAAACAATCTTATAAGTCCATATTTATATATAATCTAAAACAATACCTGTAATTAAACGTAGCGGCCTTTTAATAAAGACCCTTTCCAACTATCTATATAAATAATCCTCCATTATTATGTGTGTGTGTGTGTGTACTGTATATTGACACAAAACACAAGGGAGACATTGTTTATCAAAATTGGAATATTGATAAAGGCTCATAACTAATGGTAAAGATGGAGATATAGTATTTGTTATGTGAAGTTATGCATGCATGGTTTACACATATAAGTAGATATTTTTAAATACATTTCTCTTAATTTATGCATGAATTGAAATTTTGAAATTGAAAATAAAATGGATAGAGAGACACACAGAGACATAGAGAGTCAAAAAGAGGGAGAAGGAAAGAGAGAAAGAGAGAGAGACAGATACAGAGAAAAAAAGAGACAGAGAAAGAAAGAAAGCGAGTGGAAGGGAGGGAGAGAAAATAGTGAAACAAGGGGAGAGAGAGTGGGGGGAGGAAGGAGGGGGTGGAAGGAATAGAGAGAGAGAGAGAGAGAGAGAGAGAGAGAGAGAGAGAGAGAGAGGGAAAGTTTATATATAGTCGTATAAACATAGGCGTAAGAGCCGGAGGACCCCACACCCCAATGTTTCGGGGTGGGCCCCAATATTGATGTTTTCACGAAACAAAAAATAATGTATGAATCGGCAATCTGAACATTAAAATTATGATTGATCAGATTTCAAAATCAAAAAAAATATGAAAGATATCAGCTTCCGTCTGTATGACAGGGTAAGTGTTAATTAAAAACCGAAAGCTTAAGTATAATTATTAAGTTAGAATACTAGTAATTAACCTTTCGTAAGTTTACTTATTTAAATCTTTAATTTTTTTAATCAAGTTCAATGATTTCTAAAGTCATTTTAAATGAAAACAGGCCCGTAACCAGCCCTGAAATTTAACCGAGGCATATCCCTTATGTTGTCCGGTGACATTAACTTCCCTCTCCACCCAGGATTTTGTTTTGATTTTTTGTAATGTGTTGCATTTCCTCCAGGGTCATTATATACTAGTATATAGTTGTTTTTATGTTAAGTATGTACATGTACATTCTCAAAATTCAACCAAGGCAACTGCCTCTGTGTGTCCCAGTGTAGCTACGGACCTGGAAAAGCAATATGTTGAAAAGCAATGGTTTATATTCACGGTGGACAGACGTAACGGACCCTGGCTGCTCTAAACAGCGTTACCTTGATCCTGATTGCTCATGTAAAGGACCCTGGCGGGTAAAAATACGTAAACTGTTGGATGTGCTGTTAAAACATAATTAATATTTCTTTACAATAATACACTTTTTAAAAATGAATACACCCCCGGAACACTAGATGCATTTGTGTATCTGAATTCATGAAGAACGAGTTATAAAAACAGTGTTTTTAGATGTGAAAGAACGCGCACTGTTTTCACACCGACGCGTAAAAATCACAGTCTAACGGAGACTGCTATTGGCATATCCTATATAGCTATATCTGGAATTATGTATGTTCAGCCATAAAATCCATTGGACGTATTTAATACATACTAATATCTACCGAATGCCAGAAGCGTTAAGTTGTTTGTGCATTGCAAAGTAACGGATCCTGGTTGCTCATGGCACCGGATCCTGTTTGCTTCTGACACAGGATCCTAACCGGTAGTTGAAACTATACATTTGAAAAAATACCGACTACATATGTTCCCCTGTTCGAAATATCTCGGTCTGATATCAGCGGTGGAAGATAAAGCTGCGACATTTTCAACTTGGTGGGGTTTGTGCGAGGGTCAACTTATGGAAAGAAACAATGTGCTGAGATATTTTAAAGATTTTCACATTTAACGAGTTTTCACCCTCCAAACATTGTCGAGGAACTCGTACTCTTCAAGGGGACTGGCGTGGTCTAGTTGATAGCACGTTGAATTTGACCCGGATGAAACCTTATCGCCGCAAGTCAATTTTTTTTGTGTATTATTGAGTAAAACATGTTCCCTTAGTCTAGTCCGTCGGATTGGTATGTACACCGGTTCTGTGTTTCGGTTTCTATCCTTGGAACAATTTGCTAAATATATTCGTTAGTAAGATTAGGGCAGCTTCTCGGATTGTTATGTAACCTTCGTTTCTTTGGGGTGACCGGCTATAAATATTCAATATAATGTCTTGATAAACGGTTAAACAACATTCAGTTAAATGTTATGTGAAAACCTTTTCAAATCATAGGATGACTCCGATGAGGGTGCTCCCCTCGAAATGCGCTAGTGCTTTAACAAACAAAAGTGGCAACATTCCAATACAACTTTCTCTAGAATTATATTATATGAATACAATAATGAAAACTTGCGAATTCAAAGTTTAAAACAAGTAATTGACATTTTCCGTAAGTATTCGGAGATTATAAACGAAAAGCTAAGCTTTTCTATAGGTGGTGTTCAATGTATTACTTTACGCAATTATATTAATTTGTGAATAAATGTACATTAAGAGTTATTTTAAACAAAATACCTAAATAAAAAAAAAATCGTATGTGTTGCCTACAATAAGGGTTGCCTCTTTATACGACATGTCAGGCTACATTATGCCAACACTCATGTATATAGTCTACGTCATTAGTTGTTTGCATTGCTGCATTTGTATTACTTGTAATATTTGATTTTTTATTCATTGATGTATTTTGTTTTTAAATATCATTTATGATCAAATAATTGTTACCTGTTAGGGGCTTAGCTAGAGCGTTGCTAGTGTGGTCCTGGGGCAAACTCCATGAACTTGTTTTATTCCCAGATACGATGTGGTTCGTTTTTGGGAGTATTTCCCACTATTTTATATCTTATTTGACGCTGACATGTTGATGATATAGTCTGAAACCTTATAATCTCTTGCCCCTCGTTTTTTTGGTTGTATTTTACTCTTTTTTACTTTTTTTATATATTGTGTTGTTTTTTTTATTTTTTTTTATTTTTGCAGGCAATGTGTACATAGCTGCGTGCTCTAAGATAATGCCTTTTAAGTAAACTTTTTTTTTAAATATAAAATCTTAACTGAATGTTGTTTAACGGCTCATCAACACAGTATAGGTTATTTAGAGCCGCCCCAGAAAGAGGGGAAGGATACATAGGAATCCGGGAACCTGCCCTACTCTTATTAACGAATAGATTCCTATGGTTCTTTTACGTGCTCGGAGGATAGACCGATACGGTTTACGTCCCCATCCGACGGACGAGGCTAAGGGAAAGTGTCTTGCCCAAGAACACACCAACGGAACTCAGTGGCACCACGGAGAATTGAACCCGGGGCCTCCGGTTATAAATCCGCCGCGCTACCGACTGCGCCACGCATTGTCGTGTAAAACGGCGACAGAAACCATCATGCAGCGCGCTGCGGGGAAAGTAAGTTTGTTTTATGTCTACTGCGGGCCCATAGTTTATTTTATGAAGACAGGTCATGAAGAGAGAATTATCTCAAGGCGCAAACGTATATACACGAACGTAGGTCCGGAGTACATTTGTTTTCTTGTATCTTTTAAGACATATACGCATTTAGCCAAACTCACCACCAGATTCTATCACTATAACACGATCACCCCCTCTACATTCATAACCGATATAATAATTCAATATTGGGCTGTTCTTTTTTATTTTGTATCATGCCTTCGCATGAATGATTTTAGTAGCGGTGGTCCAGAGTGGTGATGCGCTGTTTCAAGTTCACCGCTACGGTCGTGAGTACGAATCCAGATCGTTCTCAGTTTTCATGAGGCATTCAGTACATGTCCTACTTATGACAAAGTCGATGGTCTGCCTCCCCCACGAACAAATCGACCATCATATTTACCTAAAATGTGCTGAAAATTACTTAAAACGTCATGCAACCAACATATGTTTTTTTATTGTTTGTTTTGATGGAGCCAAAGTCCCGATCGTCGTTTTCTCTTTAATCTGAAGGTATATAGAAAACAATCTTTCAACCAGGATCCGGTGTCAATGATACGGATTGTGTATGTTGCCCTTTACGTGGTCCCGCCTTAATTTCATGAAGCGACGGGAAAGCTTATATTAGCAGGATTTTATAAGGGATATTTAATGACAATAAAACATATTTTAAAAAAAGTACTGATCAATTGCGATAACCTATTTAAAATATGTATTAAATGTTTTAATTTTACAATATGCAAACGTTTAAAGCCCAAATGAAGGCCTCTTGGAGAAGAGGTTGGATGGGGTATGAAAGGTAATACTCGGACCACGTAATGCAGAATCTCACGCATTTTTTACAGAGCAACCAGGGTCCTGTGCTCTGAAATTTAGACATGATGTAAATATTTGCAGATGTTTAGGCTAAACAGTTATCTTTATTAATAAAGAACAACAGCAGTTGCAAACCAATTTGGGATCGCATTAAATCAGTCAGAGAGAACATATGGAAGTTTGGCTTTTTAAAGTCATCAACTTTTTATCGACCGGTTAAGAGTAAATTTGTTTCATCTTGTTAGGAATTATTCTGCATTTGTTGTCCATAAAGAAAATATATTTCTAAGGATATGATATTCAAAGGTTCCGTCTCATAACGTTTTTATTTATACATACGATAATGTATGTTTATTTTCGAACTTGTTGACGCCAGTGTCCATTTTCCTTCTGTTTTTACCAGCCAGGGTCCGTTACAAGTGCAACCAGGATCAAGGTAACACAGTTTTGAGCAACCAGGGTTCGTTACGTCTATACACCGTAATATTAGCACAGAGTCCTTCGCGACTGAGCATATTTATGTAAAGTAACTTAATTAATACAACATTGTTAATCGGCCTCCGTAGTGCAGTAGGTTAACGCGCTGTCTTACTATGCTTTCTCAAAACTCTTTCCGTTTTTAAAACATTTTTTTTTATGAATTTTCTTTTTATGAAGAAGTAGTATTTCAGATTCCTCAGATTTAAATATTAACAAACATATGCATAGTAGCACGCACACAAGCACGGCTTACACACGCACCCACAAACACGCTCGCACGCAAGAACGATCCTTTGTATTTACGAATTGACTCTTATTATTTTCCCAAGACCCTCCGGAATGGAAACGTGTAACTGAAGGATAGACGGATGGGCGACCTTCATGTGTATACCCCTTCCTCACATCCTAAAAACTAAGATTTGTGAGAAATAATATTGCTGGTCTTTTTTCAGCAAAAGAAAATTCCATATATATAATTAATTTGAATAATATCCTTCAAGTGTATCATTGTAAACAATAATTGCTCCCTATCCCGAGTCACCACTTGAGCATGTTTTTCACGTTACATACTATTGGATACACTCTCTCTGTATATGTACACATGTATAATATGTGTGTGATTTTTGGATTTTTTAAAGGATATTATAGGAAATAAGTATATACAATATATGGAACATATGTGGAATACGCGGGTAAGTGTTTATAATTCTCTACATAGTGATGTATTTACGCATTTTACTTGTTCATTACAAACATGTATATAATTACATTGCACGCCATTGAATATCCTTATCGAGTTGAACAGTCTGTAGTTATCGGATATCTGAGCAAATTGCTATATAAACGTTTAGGCTTATATACCTGTAATCGCTGGGTGGTACAATTCCAAGTTACCGAAGCGTTTATCACGCCTATTATCCAAATGCCTCGATATACGCTACGACAATATACCAGCCTAAACAATGTAGACAACACATCCAGCAAAGAATTTCATCTATAGGCGTTCTTATGTTTAAAAAAACTTGAAATTGTATTATTTTGTCGGGATTGTGTAGCGTTAATGGTAGTTAGTATACTATTTTCTCAAGTAGCTTTGTAGTTCAGTGGATAGAGCACGTGACTTACAATCAGAAGTTCGTGTGTTTGAGCCCCTGTAAAAAATACTGATAGCTGTGTAGATGTACCATGTGCAATGGTCGATGTATATACAGTAAATGATTTCCTGCGCTATATGTGCTCGCTTAACAGATTTCGACATCAGCTGGTGAACATGAAGTTACAAATAAGGGCATGCATACAAAGAAGAACTCGATTGATATCGATATAAGGAAATTCTTATATAACTTTCGAATAATGTAATAAGGTATCGTTACTTGTATGAACAGAACATATCAACATCGATATCAAACACTAGAGTTTGTTTAGTGTTGAGTGTCCGCCGTAAAAAGTCGTACAAATCAGTAGTTATATTTTGTACTGGTCCTTTAGGATCATCAAACTAAAAAGTTGTGATTTGACGGTATACTATTGCTTAAGCCGGTGCTTGGAGACGTGAAAGGTGTTGCACTGTAAATTAACTTTCATGAACAGACTCAATACAACTGAGTCTGCTACTTGTATCTTTTGTGTTTGTTTCTTCCAATGGATCCACTTTTCAATATTTATTTACATTCACACTAGCGTTTGTTTAGTGCTGTGTGGCGGCCGTAAAACGTTGCCTCGGCTACGAATCATTAGTATTATTACTTCATCCATCAAGCCAATCTATGTGGCTTTAAAATAGAATATCGCGCAAGACGGCGCGTGGAGGCCTGATAGGTTTTGCACATTACATTACCTCTCACGAACCGACTCAGTAAAACCGAGTCTGGTACTTGTATCACTTGTTTGTGTGTGTTGCTTCCAGGGGATCCACTTTTCAATATTTATTTTTGATATAAAATTATTATCATGTATGATTTAAACATATATTTGAATTGTGTAGAAAACAATAGCCTCACACCCCAATTTCAGTAGATGGACGAGGTATAGCCAAGTTGTTAATACAAAAGGTAAACCTGACGATACATCACAACTATAGTGGCACGAGCATTTAAAGTAAATAGAAAAGTGGAAAAGGCAATTTAGTATTCATGGACGACAGTCAATCACAAACACGCTCAGAAACAAAAACGATCGCAAATATGAATAACAGGCAAGCTTTGACACAAGGAACATCAATTGGTTGACAATGGACTACCACCTTAGAACGGGCCGTGGTAAAACAGTCGCTGTTGGTTAAAAACAGGTTCTAGGGTGCAGTAAACCATACTCTTACCCTATTGTCATCCCATTTAAAAGGGACAGTATGAATAAAGATATCCCCGCCAGGTTATATTCTCTAACAAACAAGTCAGCATTAGTACGCAATATAAGTATAACAAATATGTGATCATATATATACAATAAAAAAGCCTAGACAGCCACATAGTAAGTTCTCAATGTCTTGACAGAAGCCAGGGTAACAAGTGAACAAACCATTAAGAGTAAGACAAGACAAGATTTAAGACAAACATCAAATACGAACTGTAAATGGGTCAACTACTAAACATGCAGTGTGTTGCAAAATGATGTGGTCATAACCTATATTAATACACGATTTAATAAGTTGAATACAGATTGTTCGAAAGTGATTATAACCAAGGAATTTTACTAGTTTGTAAATCACATCACCATATGTGTCAGGCTGTGATAGTCCTTGTAGCAGAATAGCCTAAATTACTTTTATATTTTAAATTTAAAGTAGATCATAGTTCTGATAATAACGCTGTGCAAATGTTTTTATGTGTGTAAAGAAATATAAAAAGATCGGACAGGGAAAGTAGCATTCAAGGAGGACATTCAACCACAAACCACAGAAACAAACATGCAAACAGACAAACAAGAAGGCAAACGTAATAATAAAAGCAAACGACATCACAAACACAAAAGGGTTGACAATAGGGCTACCCCCTTGAAACGGTCAGGGGCAAAGTAGGTCACTGGGGGTTTAAACCGGTTCTAGGGTACACCAAACCTCACACTTACCCTATTGTCATCCCATTAAAACCGGACAGTGTAAATAAAGAAATCCCCGCCATGATCAAATCTCTAACCAACAAGGCAGATCAATAGGCAATATACGTAAAACATAAACATGCTCGTGTAAATATAATACAAAAAAACAATAGCCTAGAAATCAACAATGAAGGTACTCAATGACTTGACAGAAGCCTGAGCAACAAGAGAATAAACCATTAAGGGCACGACAAGAAAGATCAAAGACAGACATCAAACGCCACCGTCCCAATGGGCTTTAGGTAGGCGTCATCATAAGGTCCTTTCAAGTTTAAGTTTAAGGAAGTTGATGGTAATGTTAGCCTCGGCTGCAGTAGCATTTTAGTTATACAAATACTACGAATATTAATTTCCTTAACACGACTACAACTGATATATATAGGTTATAACAATTAACCTAATAGTGACATAGCACTAATTCAAATCCAAGTAAATAATGCCAGCAGCGTTTTTAGACGCCAATGACGGCTTCGATGCATTTAAAATTGTGCTATGCTAACAGGTACCACCGGGAGAGCGCTTGAAACAGTCAGTGACTTTCGTATACTTATCAAATGCACAATAATTGCAAATTGTTTGTGTTTATAAAGGGCATGCAATGTATTGTGTGTCCATGATTAGATATATCTAAGAAAAAAAAAAACATTTCTCAGGAAGAACGCACATCATAAACACACTCGTTCACATCCTCGGAGAATAACTCCCGTAATTCTAAACGGAAGCTCATTATAACTCTGATTATTATTTATCATGTAACGTCCCTTGTTAGCAGTGTCGAACACCCATTTAATAATCTTTTGGATGACACACGTGTAATACAACCTGGAACGATTTTGATTGGTTGAGTTAAACCTGTAACACTACGCAAGTTTATTAACTGAATATATTTTATTAATTACAAATTCACCCAGATCTGAGTCATAAACTTACTATTAATGACAGCTTATAACAATAATGCACGTTATACAAAACATTGTTGTTGGTTTGTTAATAAGTTGGCGTAAACTGCTATTTTGTAAAGAGGTAAAACACGAACTATTTTATACGAAACGTCATGTGTGAGACGCGACGTTACGACGTCACATATTTTATGACGTTTTGGCGCTAAAGTGTGTCTGACGTCATGGCGGTTCTATGTCCATCTGAATTATTTTTTACTAATTTGATTGCAATGTTATGTGATAAAAAGGATCTTAAACTCGTTTCCATTCCATATAAGATTTATGAAACTCGTTATGAATTATTTTTAATTTTAACTGGCCAAAGGGCTCGTTAAATTAAAATAATTCATAACTCATTTCATAAATCTTATATGAAATGGGAACTCGTTTAGGATCCTCAATATCTTCCATTGTACTAATTTTAATTTGCGTTTATCCAAGAAGTAGATATAGTTCATGCCATCCAGTATACCAGACACGTTATTGTTTTAGGTCGTTAGCGGTACGGAAATCCATCAGAATTAAACGAGTGTGTATGCATCTTACACAAAATGGCACTACAGCGTTGTAATCGATACATATTATATGTCAATGACGTACATACGTTATGTGTGTTCGATAACAAATATCAGTTCCTGAACATATTTTTTTCTTTTTACTTTACTTGCGTAGCCATAGAGTGCAGCTCAATCTACTAATTATTACAGCATCGCACGTAGCCATACTTTGCAGTTTTATTTTGCAATAGTTTGTATGTGTCGTGTTCGGCCGTTTCCAAAGGTCCATTATCATACTATTTTACTATTCCGTATTACATCATCATTTGGAGGCATACTACTACATCGCAAATTATGAGTCGAATTTTACTTAAAACAACTGCCACCATTTCCACAGAGTTTATTTTTATATTATATCTTTTCGTTTCTGCGAGTGCTTCAGTTCATATTCTAGCAGTGTAATACTATCATTGCTTAAACATCATGTTCCATTTCTGACTGGTGTATTAATTATTTAGATTTACGTTTAAAACATTAACGACATTACGTTAGAAAAGCGGATAATGACGTACATTATATCATTGACCTATCTATTTTTGCAAAATGTATTTGCAAAATTAAATCTGCTACACTTTATTCTATTCAAGGAGCCGTAACTTACATAAACATCATGAAAAACAACACTGATTTATGATTGCAAAGCACTTAACAGTTTTTGATCGCCGTATGCTAACACAAACGTTATAACAATATCCGTAAAGAAAGATACAAATATCGGATAAATCTAGTTCAACCCTAATTAAGCTCTTCATTAATACACACACAATACTCGATCATCTAAAACAGGAAAATGTTGGTCATTATGTCAGAAAAAACGCATAATAACGCAAATGTTGTCAAACTACAGACGACATATGATATATTATGCAACATCAAGTTTAGTTTGTCACGCGAGAGACGCTTAAACAGGCAGGCATGAATAGAATAGTCAGCATGTATTTTGGTCGGATAAATACAGCGAGACTATGGTATTCAGTTTTGAAATTTAGCTGAGACTAACTGTCTGACGTAGTCCAAACATTTAAGTAACAAGACTTTTGAATTATTTACTATTTGCAATGTACATGTATTTACCGTGTCACTTGTACCAATAGGAGTGATATTCGTACACAGCTGCATGTCTCTGCTCTGGATGCAATCGAGACTTTTTGACAAAAATGTATATTCTTCATCTGATATTCATCTGAGGTCGCTTTCCTATAGACGTGGACATTGTATTGAAGGGAGCATTCAGTTTGATTCATCAAAAGAAGATGTTGCTAATGTACGTGTTCATTTTATGTCAGAAAGCTGCAATAGCAAATTGGTATCGGAAAATAATTTGTATGTGACAGAAAACAGATAGATGTATTAAGAAAATTATTATATGACTGTCGAATACTGTGTTAACGGTGTTGTATATGAAACGTAACCGGGATAAACAAAACAGATGATCATCGTCAAAAAAGTGACAAAATAGATGTTCATATATTTGTAACATTTATGGCTTGGTGTACGGTACCTATAAAGTGTGTGTACTTATTGAGTTATCAGGATTATTAAAATGTTCACCTGCTTTTAAGGAATAGTAAAACAAGTTACCAATCAATTTGAAATGCAAACGTAGTATTTTAAACTATTGGTGAAACTAGCGTTAATCAAAGCGAATCGACCTGACGACGCATGACAAATATAATCGCAAGAGCATCGCAAACGAGGGCACCTGGGCCCTGTTTTATTAAACATCTCAGTCTAAGCATTGTAAAATCCTTCTTGTTTCGCCCCCTAAACATTCAGTTTAGACAATTATGTGTGCACGTAGTGTAGAAATGACACATTTATAATAAAATTAAATGAAATCACGTTATTTGAAAAAGTGTAATTTATAGAAACATTAAAGAAATTGATGCACGATTAAAATGGTCGCAAGTCGTTTCATAAAACGGGGCCCTGCAGTTTTCTACCCCGGATGGATATCTAGGATAAATGCGCAGGATCATGCGAATATGTAAAACCTATCTACTGGCATTGGTTAATAATAATTGTTAACATAGTTGTATACTTAAGAATTGCGATTCCCCGTGAGTTAACACAGTCCGTAAGAATGCATATTGTTTTATCTTACTACACGCAAGTATATCAAACAGCCGGACATACTACCCCGCTATCTGAAACATAACGGTGAAATCAAAGGGACTGTTACTCTGTTTCTATAGTTATATGAAAAATGCGTGTTTGACGTATTTTTAAGTATTATCATGGTTATCCACCAAAGTACATATATTGAAGTATTGTCATGGATATCCTCCAAAGGATATATATTGAAGTATTATCATGGTTATCCTCCCAAGAACATATATTGAAGTATTATCATGGATATCCTCACAATACATATATTGAAGTAGTATCATGGATATCCACAGAAGGATGTATATTGAAGTATTATCATAGTTATCCACCCAAGGACGTATATTGAAATATTATCGTGGTTATCGTCCCAGGGATTTATATTGAAGTAATATCATGGTTATCCTCCCATGGACGTATATTAAAGTATTATCATGGTTATCCACCCAAGGACGTATATTGAAGTATTATCATGGATATCCTCCCAAGGACTTATATTGAAGTAGTATCATGGATATCCACACAAGGACGTATATTGAAGTATTATCATGGATATCCTCCCAAGGAAATATATTGAAGTATTATCATGGATATCCACCCTAGGACGTATATTGAAGTATTATTATGGTTATCCTCATAAGGACGTATATTGCAGTATTATCATTGTTATCCTCCTAAGACCGTATATTTAAGTATTATCATGGATATCCACACAAGGACATATATTGAAGTATTATCATGGTTATCCTCCCAAGGACATCCTGTTATTCCTAATGCCATCTGTAATGTGTCACGTTAAAATGTCAAGGATTGTTTTTATTCTACAAATCAATGTCCGAAGAGAATTATACAATTACATCATGTATTACCACATAGCTAAAAAGGGCGGGTTGATATATGTTGTTATACATAATCTAGAAATAACATTAAAGCAATAAATGCAAATAATGGCATCACCGTTACTTGATTAGAAGACTTTAAAGACCAAGATTAAACGTTGTTATGCCAGAAAATGATTGTCCTCGGGAGTTCTTAAGATATATGTATACAAACAAACAATGATCAATAATGGTAACTCGGTATAGTTATATAGCTAAGACGTAGAAGGATCAATGTGTATGTATGTATGTATGGGCATTTACACTTTAGTTTTCATTTCGTGTTACCGGTATCCTCATGCATAACCATAGAATGCCACTTAATCCGGTGCTTGGTAAATGTAACATGATAGGGGCCAATCATCAGCACAGGTAATACAAACCTAGCCTGCTGCTATTCTCTCTTGTGTGTGTTGTTTGTAAAGGGATTATCCCCGTTCTCCCGTTCAGAAGTGTTGTAACCCTCGGCCTCTAAGACAATTTAAAGACGGTGATTACAACCGGAACACGGTTTAACACCTGCGATCTCCCCGTGAGTTTCAGTAATTTAGGCACACATAGCAGGGAGGCTAGTGATCTCATTTAGCGAATCTACATTTCAAAGTTACTTCCAACACCATAGCAATTTTCCAGACCACACGGATACATTGCATTTAGAGAGTCTATGCATGTATGTATGCATACATGTTCTTGAAAAATCGTGTCGAACAAATTATGTTTATATCCTAATTTAGTCCTGATATTTCTTTCTTTGAAACGAAATTTAACATGAATTTAAGTTAATATATGGAAAGCATCGGACTAGAGCACATTTTCTTAACAGCCTGTTCTGTTATTTATTCCAGAGAAATGTTACGCTATCCGATTGATGACAATGGTAAAATATTTTTATTCGGCTAATCTGTAAGTCAAGACCCAGTTGCGTTCAAGTACCCCAAAAATGCTTTCCGCTTGCGTTTCATTTGTGTTATGTTTACGCTCCGCTTGCGCTCCGTTCGCATTCCGTTTGCATTTCATTGGTATAAATGCATGTTTTTAAAATGCAAATAATTTGCGCTTTTGGATGCTTTCAGCGTTATACACGAAACTATGCGTCCATTTTTATCAATCGCATCATCTTTCACGACAAAATTTCGCATGATATCCGGTCAGGCAATTGTTATCACGAGTCGGCTACTCATGTTTATGCATTAATATTGATGAATTGGTCCATTTGTTGGCATTATTTGGTTGTGCACATTGATGAGTATTCTGTTTTCTTCCGGGTGTTAGTTTAATCAAACATTTAACATATATGAAACTGTATAAGTTATGCCGGTTGTTTTTATCAATATTATTTTAGTTTTTTTAATTATTAATATAACGTTTGTGCTTTACAATAAAATAATATACTATTTCCCTTTTTAAATCAGTAAAACTGAAAGTAACTTGTAATAGTGCTTATCAAACACCATTTACACAGTGCAATTCTTCATATTAAAATACGGAAAAACGCACTTCGTTTATATCGAGACTGTAATTATATTGTCAACTCAAAAGAATAATACTGGAAGTATATCCGAAATAGCGAAATGCATATGTCTTGCCATGGGGGACACAGTTGATACATGCATACAGCTAACTTGAAATGTACCAATTTGTTCGCGATGCTTTCCATCCGGTCCGCTCGCTGTTAAAAAGCATTCTGTCTATAATGTTGTGAGCAACAATCACTATTCTGGCAAATGACATGCAAGTAGCCTTCTAACCCTTTCTTCATTTCACCAACAACACTGTAGAATGTTAGTGTCACTAGACCTAGACGACATGTTCTACAATATCGGAGGTCTGACAATAACACGCCTACAGTAGTTTGATAACTCGTCGACCTTGCTTCCAGATATTTCAAGAAACGGATTTAATATTTTCAAGTGTTCTTTACTTTCACAAATTTGACTTTCATATTCCTTTCCATCACAGACAGAACCTACACAGTAATTATGCTCAACAAAGACATTAACACGCTTACTCTTACGCTGTCCATGAGGTTTTTTGGCAAATTACCAATTTTTTATCGCGGAAATATTTCCCTCATGTTCGCCATATTCTATCTACAATGGATAAATAATGAAAGTTGTTATGCCAGTGTTAATGTCGTTTTACGATACATTAAATATCGGAGTTATTTCAAGCCAAATTGAAGTAATCGAGCAACTACAATCAAACTGCTGAATAAGTTAAACTGATCTGTAGATATATCCGTTTTTGTTTAATTTAAACCGGGAAATTATTGCATTGCCCAAGACAGAGCTCATCTAAATGCAATGCGTCAACAATGTTTTCCTGGTTTCTTTAAAGGAGTTGATGCACTATTTTCAAACACTGTTTACTTTAAAGGGCTCTGAAAAACTTGAAAAAAGCTGAAAGAATTATCAAAATGCCATGAAAAATAAAGGAGATATGACCTATTCAAAATTTGCAAAGAACATAAACGGAGGCTTCCATCTTTGAACGATGACGTCATCGCGCCGTTTTACCATATATGGCATATTGATAAAATGTCTTTTAAAGCAAAGAAAATCACTGCAAATGAAAAATAATACTAAAATGTATGCATTTTACATCTTTATATTTATTTTTAATCAATTTGCAGTGGTTTTCTTTGCTTTAAAATACATTTTGTCAATATGCCTTATATTGTAAAACGGCGCGATGACGTCATCGTTCAAAGATGGCCGCCTCCATTAATGTTCTTTGCAAATTTTCAATAGGTCATATCTCCTTTTTTTTTCATGGCATTTTGATAATTCTTTCAGCTTTTTTCAAGTTTTTCAAAAAATACATTAATGCCAAAATACCGGCTTTGCATTTTAAAAGTGTTATTTCAGTGAACTGGGACAACGTGAATGAAATTGTCAGAAATAAAACAAATGCCATTTCCAGCCACATTTAATATGGACCTGTATAGCTGTATTATTAATCGTTTATTTGTAATTCGCTTTGCTCTATGACTTACAGAAATGAATGGTTTATGTGTGGTATGTGTCAACTTTTATTAGGTCAGTGTATCAAATTTGCCAATTTATAGCAGATGAATACCTTTATAAACGTATACCTATTAACTTGTTAAAATGTTAATGCAATTGTTACAAGGAACAATCATAGCACAGAAGTGTAACATGGTCACTGAAAGTTTCCTTTGTAATAGCACTGGTGTAAATCGTTTAATTGAAAATGACACCTGTCGGAATAAATGGTGTACAATAACTACCAATTATTAAAAGTTAGAGTATTGCAGGGAGCTGAAATGGACATGCTACAAAACAAATAGAGTACAATGGTTTCATCTCCTTGGTTAATTTAAACACGTCGATGGGCTACATACATTGAATTTTCGAGTCACATAATACAAGACTTCAATTTGATGGTTATGCTATACGTCAACACAACTGGTTTGAAAATGGTAAACAGCCTACCAGTGTCTGGGCTAGATCAGTGTGGTCGAATGTATTCTTAAAATATTGTTTGTTTTTGGTTTAATGTTATGTTGCTTATGGGAAATGAAGTTAATTACTTATTTGTGTATAAGAAACATTGTACATTTATTTTATAATTAAAATGGTTGTGTATAAAGCGAATAAAATATATTTTGTAATGATGACATCGACAGTCACCTATGTGCTGTTTTAGCTGATTTTATAGATTCATCGATGTTGTACCAAGTCCCGATATTGCTGATTCAGAAACTATATTTAACGAGCATACATTTAAGACTACAGACGCTGAATTTAAATCTCGTTCTTCTTTGTAAATTTAACGCAGAACATCATTTGTAATACACCGATTTAAAATGCACATCGTAACTGTACACGGATAGCTTTATGATGTACAGAAGAAAAACAATTTGGCCTTTGTTGATACTCTAACACCCGGCCTTATTATTTACAGTCTGGTGTCCTAATCACTGTACTAAAACGATTATTAGAAAACATGGCATATTAAGGACCATTATTTATGATGCAAAATATATTTGCAACTGTGAATACTCCTCCTCAAGATGTATCAGCATATAGTCTATCATGTAAATAAAATCTGTATATCACAAAAGCGTTACCCATTCTACCAATGATAATCCACTGAAAATGACAACGAAATGCCCCCATATATAATCAGTGCAAACAAAGATAAAGAAGTGGTATGAGTAATTTTCCTTTTGACTGCCTTCTAAAACGTTATTTTATTTTTTTCATTTGTTAAGTGCATTTTTATGACCCCATTTTTGAATGTGGTATACATCTAGTCAAGAAGTAGATATGCTTTGTCAGTACGTGATTCTCTTACAAACATCGATCTCGTTGGAACTGAGCGATCTGAGCGAATGTATTATGTCTATAAGTAAACAAATTAACTAAAAGTGATAGTCTCTCTAGACTTACATAATAGGCGTCTACAGCAAACATCATTGATCTGCTGATACATTACAATTTCAACGTATACATATGTATAAAGGGTCGCATATTTAACAAAAGTTATAATAAGACAGCAAATAACACTTAGCATTGCATTGATCGACGTCAACACATTGAATAAATCAAGATATCAGCCCTCAAGGAATGACATTCGACCGTCGATTTGGACCGCGTGTGCAGCTTGAGATGTTTTGCCTTGTTTAATTGCGTTTCAATAGGGTTAGCAGTATTCTTTAATTACATTTTAGACGATATTCCATCTGTATATCACTTAAGCTTTACCCATTCTACCAATGATAATATCCATTGAAAATTAAATTTAAATGCACACATATGATCAGTGCAAATAATGATATAGCAGTGGTATGGATAATCTGCCTGATGAATACATTCTAAAATGTTTGGTAATTGTAGTATTTCTTTGTTGAATGCATTTTTGCAATAACCCCTTTTCGAATAGTCAGGACAAAGATATGCTTTAGCAGTACGTGATTCTCTTACATGCAACGATCTCATTGGAACTGAGCGATCTGAGTGAAAGCATGTTGTCTATAAGTATACAAATTGCCTAAAAAGTGATAGTCATTCTAGACTTACGAAATAGGCGTCTGCAGCAAACACGACTAGTTAAAAAAACATGTTTGTTTCTGACAATGATTAACAACCACAACTTGCATTATTAAATTAATGCCAGTTGTTTTAATAGTCAATGCTCCCAGTGTCAGCTAATATATGTGCATACTAATACATTATCTTGTTCAATCAAGCGATGCATATAAAGGGAAACACGACAGTCGTGTAAAACTCACGGCGTCACGTTAGTTGTTCGATATAGTTTTCATGATTATTAGTTCATATGTGAATATTTCAAAAACAAACATATTTTTTTTATTTTACAGAAGAAACAAATAATAATCTGAATGTTACTAGCATATTATTAATGAAATAATTCATTCTGTATAACTTTAAGAGTGCAGTGTTTCCGTTTAAACAAAACAATTATACTATTATACTGAAAATAATTATTTTAATGGAATAAAAGATAAAGTACCTTTGTTCCCGAATGACAGTGTAAGTACTATAAAAAGTGTAATGGTTTTAGTTTTGTCTAGGGTAGGCTCATATTTATTATATCGTATTTAATCAACATGCCAAAAGGGCAATTTAGTAATTTGAAAATGACAAATCGTTATAATGATATTTGTTTCGTGTAATCTCCTAATACTCTTTCAATTTAGACAATTGGTAACCTTTAGAATGATATCAAGTGAAAAGATAATACCGTTATCTAAGTTAAGGCATTACGCTACATATCATTGGTCGATGCTAAAACAGTATAACGGATAGAAGTTTATTTACGGCACATATAGGTTATACATGGACAATATTCAAATATAAGGCATATACCTATTTAATGTAATGTGTTTGCCAAGGGTCAATAGCATGTGTATCGCATTGAAACGATCCAACGCAGTAGGAACATGGGTCGCGTCCAGTAGTTTTACTTTGCAACAATACCTTTATTTCAATACCCCATATTCATTCTCATAAAACATGCCAAATGTCAACAAAGAAATCAAAGCCAGTTTTACTTTTAACGAAATTGAATACAATACTAACCAATACCCACCAATAATACAAATATATGGCCATGCATTATATAACACGGATATATGTGTCAGAACAACGGCATATGTGACAATGCAGGAATGAAGACAAGCATAAACATTTCCATCCCATTCAGGATGTTGGTAAACGCCATCGTAGAGTCCGGGGTCTGTCATGCTATCGTACATGCACAGATAAACTTGTATTGATTATATGTAAATGGGTCATCCTCTATACTTGTACTTCATTGGAAATTAACAAATTGTGACACATTTCTTAGCATTGTTCATAAACAATGCACAAGTAAAATGTTAAAGCAGGCCACGGTAGATGACTCAGCGTTTGATAGTCGGGGTTCTTAAATTTGTTTTGTGCTTCACAAATAGCGTTAATATAAGTATGCCATTTTGACAAAGGTCTTGCAATCTTTACGGTAACGGTAGATCTGAGTGGGGAGATTTAAGAAATACAACAATTACAAACGTACCATTGTTTGGCAAACTGCTCTTGAAAACAAACACATTTAAACGGATGTACCCCTTCAAAGCTCAAGAAATCCTCGCCTATTTGATGAAAAATTATAATGTTAACATTGAAGTCATCTTTATCATGAATGTTCCTAATAATTAGGTTTGCCATTTTTAATCGAATGAATCAACTCGAGCAAAGTAAAATAATTAAGCATTTGAAATTATTTTGGGCACCGTTCAGAATCAATCCTAGAATTGTTTTTTTTCGACGAATTATGTTGTTTTAACTTCCTGGGGCTAGAGGGCGTGAGCGGTAGCTAGCATATTTCACTACCGCTCATGAACAGTCTCAATCAAACCGAGACTGCAATATTTCGTATGTGTCGTGCTGGGCCGTTTCCAAAGGTCCATTATCATACATTTTTTTCCAATACTCACTACCTAACGCAATGGTGGTACATGTAATTACTATCTTCGAATACACACTCCTTCAGATGCATTGACTCAACAGGGTGTACGCTTTGCCCAATCATGGCGTATCATGCGTCCATTCTGACACCTTTATTTGAAGCGTTTGGCGATCGTGAGATCGTCACCGTTTAATGTCATGCCTAATTGGTCAGTATAATGGATTTGCTATGGAATATGCATGCCTAGTGGTTAATGGGACACATTCGTGCTGGTATCAATAATACGTCATGTGTGATTTGCTAACGATGATCTTGAGCTTGAAGCGCAATATCAAGTATGATGTAGTCCGGAGATCTTCTCATCAGCCCTATATTGTCTGCGAGAGAGTGCTTAGCACATGTTGTATTGTTGATATAATTCCACATTAAGACCTGTATATTTCCAGTAATAAATCTTCAACAGGATAGCGAGGTAGTTTAATATAATAACTTACATGTCTGACGTACAACACGTTTTGATATTCTCCATATATTACCAGTTATATTTAGTTGAGATAATAAACTATTAGTGTGTCGTGCCAAACAGTATCTAGTTATTTCCTATTATCTACTCAGTATCTAGTTTATTTTCCTAGCAGTTTCAAGACAACGATAACCGACTACCTGGAAATGAAAGAAAGCTGTAATACACCAACGAAATGTGTTGTTAAATGCATTGGAATATGAGGGTTTAGAGTTAAACATTATTCATAGGCATTAACACCATTTCATACTATCTTGCAATTAAAAGCAACGGTAAAACACATTATTTAGGTACGTGCACTATTTGAGTTCTGTTCTGTTATACTTGTTTACGTATTTGAAAGATATCGTCTTTATATAGTCTTGTTATGCAGCTTTAGGCAGATGAATCAATATTCTGCCTTATATCTGGCTTTATGTTACCCAACACGTTTAAGTTACATGCCTATACTTGCTATATAATAAAATATATCATCTGAATTTGATAAGGTTGCAAACAATGTAAGTCGTAGGTGGTTTATCACTCAAGAACGTATCCATTATATGTTATTGACGAAACCGAATGCATATGAACGTTAACGCAATAGTTATCTTATGACATCGTTAAACGCCCATGGTCATGATTTTACTTTTTCCGAGATATTGATAATAGTGCAATAAATCTTTAAATGGGTGTAATTTACGCATTTAATAGTACTGTTTTAATATAGTGAGTTTGTGTTTCTGCTTGTTTCTTTTAATATTAAAAGTAGTTATACATTCAGACAAAAAGCTGTCATACACGTTGCATTTATTTGAAATTGAACACTTAAGTGCTTCTTTTTTATTCAGGTAAAGCAGTGGCATGTTATATTTCACCTTTAATGATTATCATTAAATGTAAGCAAAGGAGAATACATCTTTGTGTTTCGAAGTACTTGTAATGCGGTTATAAAATTACCTATTTCTGCTAGTATGGGTATCCGTAGAAGTAATGATGGAACTGATATCTACCTATCGAGTATTAGCAGGTGTGTGTCGAATCTAGATCTAAGGTTTTTTTATTTAAAGTGACTGGAGGTTATTTGGAAGAGGTTAATCCAAATACAAATGAAAACCTGCATAAAGTGTGCTTCATTTTTATGATCTGTGAATTTAATGAACATGTTCGGTCGGCAAAGCTCTACGTCTCGGCTTCTTTTTTTAATCTTGAATGTTAACTTAAGGATACACCAAATAAATATAAAAAGATCGGACAGGGAAAGTAGCATTTAAAGACAGAAACAAATACGCCAATAGACAAACAAGAAGGCATCAGTAATAATAAATGCAAACGACATCACAAACACAAAAGGGTTGACAATAGGACTACCGCCTTATAACTGTGTTATTTTTTGCTGTTTCTTTCTCCCTTTTTTGAAAACCAACACATTATAGGTATATTTATTACACTGCAAATATCTACAAAGTTTGAAAGGTTGTAACCAAGACTGCACTATTTTGTTATGTGTCGTGTTCTGCCGTTTCCAAAGGTCCATTATCATACTAATTTGTATCAAGTTTAGATATAGAGTTATTAGAAAAACAAAACATGTAATCAAACTCAGATTATTATTCCTCTTGTGTTTACAGTTGTGTAATATTTGACCAGGGCAAAGCCATAACATCCTATTAGCCAATCATGATTCTTTCAGCCAAATTAGTCAGGACAGTGCGTTCTAGTCACACTTCCTCCTGTATTGTCGATCGGAATGGCACTCCAATGGGATTTTAGTAGCCTAACGGTTACCAACTGTTCCGTGTGGTCAGAATATAGTTTCTAGTGACATCTCGAGATGGAGATTATAGTGATATTATTGGATCAACATTTCTTTCTTGAATTGTATGCATTATAGTTTCAGAGTAGATCCACCTATTTTGAATGTTGTTAGGGTATACACGATGCTGACTGACCTTCACTGAAAGTGTTAAATGGATCGATTCAGACAGTAGTGACACACTAAGTCTTTTGGCGTTCCTGAAAAGCGAAAAAGTCTAAAAACCAATGCCTTTCTCTTTTTCTATTTATCTCTCTATTGTATTGTTCAACTTGTGTAAAGAAATATAAAAAGATCGGACAGGGAAAATAGCATTCAATGAGGACAGTCAACCACAAAACACGGAAACAAACACGCAAACAGACAAACAAGAATGCAAAATAAATAATAAATGCAAACGACATCACAAACACAAAATGGTTGACAATAGGGCTACCGCCTTGGAACGGTCAGTGGCAGATTAGGCCACTGGGTGTTTAAACCGGTTCTGGGGTGCACCAAACACCACACTTACCCTACTGTTATCCCATTAAAACAGGACAGTGTAAATAAAGAAATCCCCGCCATGATCTAAACTCTAACCAACAAGGCAGCAGTTTTGGCATGAAGGTCGTATGATGTTTGTCTGCTGCTTACGTATCAGCATTTTTTGATAAATTGATATGTCACTGATGAATGAAGATGTTGGTGGTGGTGATGCTATTTCAATGAGGTATGGATAGCCAAGTATTTATTGAAAGAGTTTAGGTTTCAATAAAGAAAATCCCTCATAGGTTTGCTTACATAACGTTATTCAGATAACACATTGCGTATTGTGGGATCATTTGAAGAGACGGTGTAGGCGCTGAATATCTCAACATAAGGAAAACTGCTTACGTTTGGAACTGTTTCAGTTTGCTTTAACTGAGTATTTTAAATACTATAAACTGAATAATATGTCAAATAGCGATTTATTTTTGGTAATTTCCGTTCATGTAAAGTCGAGAAGAAACTTAGATTTACACTTCCGACAGGAATTAAAACATTTAAAACATAGCAATTTCAGGATATATTTGTGTTTACTTCCTGATAAATATCGGATATGGCGTCTGTAAAGGGTTCTTTAATCCTGCAATATGTCTAGTTGTTATTCGATTTAAAGCTGAATAAGTTACTAGTGTAGTATCAATTGGTGACTAAAAAATATTGACATGACAGAAGAAAATGTTGGTGCAATATTCTTTCTTTAATTTATTGCCATTTTATTCCCTATACTGTTTCCACGGAGTGGAATTCATCAACATTAACATGTTTGCCCGACAAAAGTAGGGTTATTCGTCGAAACGTAGCATGCTTAGTTATATGCACAGTTGTATGAGGATATAACATCGGGGGTTGACATGATGCAATGTTTCATTGCACAGTGTACACTGTTCAGACATTTCCTAGTTGACGTTAGATAATACACGCTGTTCGAAATGTTCCATTAGATGTTACAAGTTGTTCAGGCATTCCATGAGTGATATTATATTGTTCACACTCAGCCCATTCAAATACATTCTCGATAACAGTAAACTGTACACACTGTTTGGATGTTCTGGCTGTTGTTCGAGCTAGATGAAATCACTGTTTATGCTTCATGACGAGTTCGCCTAAAATTGGCTCAATTTGATATAGTGATAGATATCCTTCTAGGAAAGGCACGAACAATTTACCCAACGCTTCTGATGCTTTTTCAAGAAGCGTAATATCTTACAATTTCCCCCACGCTTATGATGCTTTATTTCAAAAAGCGTAATATCTTAGCTTTATATGAATTGAATTGAATTGGATTTTATAGTCGCACCAACAGCTAAGGTCACATGGCAACTTTTTAGCTTCCACTGGTGGAGGAAGACCCCAGGTGCCCCTCCGGGCAATTTTCGTGCACGGTGGGCACCTGGATAGAACCATCGACGTTCCGCAAGCCAGGTGGATAACTTCCTTAACTTTATATGAATGTATCGATGTATATATATTTTCTTTTTAATAAATACGGACTTTTAGTTTCCGTAATTTCGTAATAATAACAGAGGCGTGTTGATGTTTATTTTATTTTATCGACATTCACAGACTTACATACTGAGGATGATGTTGTGTCCATGCATATCACTAGGTACACTAGTGTCTACGCTTTGCTAGCTGAAAAGAAAAGGAGAAAAGAAAAACAAATTCCCGGATATGTACTGGATTTCTAAATAACGTAAACAGCCTTATAAAGTCCGATTTATGTCGAACTTATTGTCTTACTGCCGATGAGGATCAGGGATCCCCTTTCAGTATTAAAACAATGTTGTGCTTAAGCATATGCAAACACTGGAATTAATTTGTTTTGGTCAATTAATACTTCAAGAGACGTTCTTGACGAAATTTGCAATAAACGTCAAGTATCATCTATGAGTGCTTACATGAATGACTTCCCACCACAATATACAACCTTACCACATCACCTTATCAAAGAAACGCCAACTGCTCTGATTCAAACAACTTTCGCTGGAGACAAAACTACATTTCTGGCCTGTAACAATATTAAAGCGTTTCTAAACTAACGGCAGTTTAGACAATGTTGCAAAGAATTTCATGAAGCACTCTTTTTTTAATTAAATAACATTTTAGGTATGAACTCACCGTTTATAGACAATTTGTTTGTATCCGTATGGGTACTTACTATGCAGATTTGTTCTCGTATTGCTATGAAAGAGGTTTCATGTTGAGTATTGCATCCAAACTCAGGATGATGTCAGTGAATACTTTAACGACACATCTTAGTATCTGGATGGCATTCTGAATCTTTACAGTTATTTGTTTTCTACTATTGTTAATATTATCTATCCTAAATAGAACAGTGTAAAAGCCGCTCAACGAAGCTTACCTTTCTGATACTGTCTCTTAGTTTCTGAGTTTACCTCTCTCTATCATGTTTTTTGAAAATGGTGAAATAATTAGTAAAACGTATCTAAAATAGATTAATTCAATTTTGCCATTGTTGTTTTCTAGAGCAACAGCATCGTGTTGAAGACTTTCATATTCGTAATATGTGTATTATTTGTATTACTAAGCTACTGCCACCTACTATAGATAAGTAATTTATGAATTGTTCTGCAACAAGGACTATCACAACCTGACTACTACGGTGATGTGATTTACAAACTTCGTAAGATCCTTTGTCATAATCCCTTTCATACAATTGTATTAAACGTGTTTAACGTGTTATTAAAAGCGGTTAGAACCCTGCCATTTTGCAAGGCAATGCATTCTTAGTGGTTGACCAATGCACAGTTGCCCACTAATCATTGCTCTTTGATTATACGATGACTGGACAGATTGTGGACTCTTGATGACGTCTACGTTAGGGTTTAATGTTTGCCTTAAATCGTGTCTTGTCGTATCCTTATTGATTTGACCTCGTGTTGCTTTGTGTTCTACCAAGTCAATGAGTACGAACTTTGTGGCTTTCTAGTTTTTTTATATTATATATACATGACCATTTGTTTTTTTTCTTATATTGACTATTTATGCTGCCTTGTTTGTTGGGAAATATGGCCTGGAAGTGTTATCGTTATTTACACTACCCAATCTTATTGGTATGACAATATGGTAAAAGTGAGATTTCGAGCAGCCGAGAACCTGGTATAAACCACCAGTGACCTGTTTTGCTACTGAACGTTACAAGGTGGTAGACCTATTGTCAACCAAGTTATGTTGGTGATATCATATATTGCATTGAGTTCATCTTTGTAGCTTGTGTGTATTTGTTTCGGTGCATGTTTGAGGTTGACTGTGGTCCCTGTGTGCTACAATTCGACTTTGTATACCTACGTATCACACTGTTGTGTGGTATAGAGTGCATTCAGTTATCAATCATTATCAACTGTGGCTGATCATCTGTCTGTAAAATATTTAAAAGCAATATCTAGAAACATGTGTTTTAACTACCTGTTATTGCATTTCGCATTCTTGTTATTGTGTTGGTACAAATGACTGGCTATGACTTCAAACAGATAATAAAAGCAATACAGTCTCGACAATATGAATATAGTTGCTTTATTGCAATCGATGACCACGATACATGCCGTATTTTTGATGTTTATAAATGATCAAGGCATGACCATACTTTTGATATGAGGACTATCTTCTGTGTCACTAACGATACGTGATTAGTTATAATGGGTTGTATAAAATATCAAAACATCCAAGGCGGTAGCCCTATTGTCAACCCTTTTGTGTTTGGGATGTCGTTTGCATTTATTATTACTTTTGCCTTGTTGTTTGTCTGTGTGCGTGTTTGTTTCTGCGTTTTGTGGTTGACTGTCTTCCTTGAATGCTACTTTCCCTGTCCGATCTTTTTATATTTCTTTATACTATAAATGCGTAATATGTATTTTAATAGCAACATTGTGTATATTAATTACTGTTTATGAACCATTAGTGTTGTTTCATCAAGGTGTGTAAATCATGTTGAAACACACTTGACTCCGCCATCTTTTGTTTTTAATTATACTTGCATCTTCTTCAAAATAAACATCCATGTTGTTGCACACATAACATTCCTCAATATTTAGCTAATACTAACGATCGTAAAGTTAATACTGTAGGTTATCATATGAGTGTTTTTTAATTGAAATTGACAGATAGTAATCTGGAGGTGATCTAGAAGACTTAGGGGTGTCAATCCAAATACGAATTACTAGTAAATCATCATAACGTGTTTCAGTTTATATCTCGGTGTGCATATGCACTTAAATTGGCCTCATGATTCGTACGTTTTAACTATTTTAATGAAATAGTTCAATCACGAAAACTACAAGAGTCGGCTTGTCCGACTAAACATCGATAGTGTTATTACTTTACTTACTGGTCCTTTGGATCACCAAGCCCAATGTTTGACTTTTTAAAAACAGAATATCGCTTAGTAAACTGTTGCTAGGGGGTGTAAGAGGTGTTGCACTTTATATTACCGCTCATGAACTTACTTAATAAAGTGAGTCTGCTACCTTTCTATCTCGTGTGTGATTGTTGATTCAAAGGGCAACCCTTTTCACACTATTTATTCTACATGTAATATATATAATCATATATAATTTAATTGCACGAAGACTCTTATACAGTATATTTATGTGATCGAAGTACAGTTTACTCGAAATACATATGCTAGCAATTTAACCCTAGTTACATTAACATTGATGATTTAGCAAGAAAACAAAGCCGATTCGTCACGTTTCCATGGTACGGAACATTTTCATAATCTATAAAAAAGCCAAATGTATCATGCGGTTTAATTTAATTTACGATATATGCACATTCATATGACATGGAAACACACTATGGGGGCTCATGTTTGTATTTAAATAAGCAATTAATATCCTCAGAAGATCTCCCCCAGACCTTTAAATGTGAAATATAGAATGCGTGTATTTAATATAAATTTTATTTTGATGTCGTCAGCAGAGAAATCATATTTGACTTTAAAATCTGTTAGCAAATCAAATTATCGCGGCCAGTCCTTATAATGATGAATTATATGGAATGCATTGATTTAGATTATATATATTTTTTATTTTCAGGTATGATCAAAATCTTGACATTTTGATCGCGAAAGGCAACGGCACGGAAAATAGTGCACTGATGCTATTTAAACAATATGGCCGCTTGCCATACGTGTGGATGTATAATTTGCATTGAATGTTTGTCTTTTACAATACAGATAAATGTTTTATCACTGCTTTCATGTAAATAAACTATTGATGGAGCAATCGGCTGAATTGCATTGCAGCCTGTGAATGATAACTTTAATTTTGAATGCAAATTTGTTTTGGCTGGAATCTAAGGCGCTATGACGTAACCAATATGGAAAACTCCGTATTACATTCGTGTGCGAATGCGAATGAGCATGCAACGCCATTAGCGCTTGCGCAGTCAGCACGGTTCTGTGTTTTAGCGGTATGTAAAACATTATTCACAGTTAGATACAAAATATGTGTTATAATGAATATTCTTTCAAAGTTAAATCCAAATACGTTACGATAGTAATACAAGTATTTTCTAAATTGTTCTTATCTCATAGAATCTGGCATGTCCACACATTGTTTCCTGTTTGTTATAATTTATACTTGTTTTTAGTTTTAGCATGTTGAAAAATTAATCAGTACAAATCATACAAAATGAAGGATCAATGTATTCATTCACTGAAATTGAAAGCGCACGTTTAAATGTATATTGCATATATAATAAATGTATTATAATCTATCATCCATGGGTATCTGTGACAGAAAAGGAATTCTATCCAGAGGTGTAACTGTTTTGAACGGAGCCAATTCTCTGTTAATGTTCCATTCAAAACAGTTACAAAACGTGTTTTGAAAGGAGACGATTCTATGTTAATTTTCCATTCAAAACAGTTACAAAACATGTATATCAAAGATGGAAGTTCATATCTATGTCAGATACCCATGTTGGATTCTCGCTCTTTCACACCATTGACAAGTTATGCCTGGCGTTGTCATTCATCAAATATTTGTATCCGTTTAAGTTACCTCATGCAATTGTTGTCTTACGTGACTTGTATTTGCTCATATGTGTACGATCTGATTTTCACATATTCTTATCTAAGTATACAGGTCACAGGCATTAGCACTGGTTTCGTGAAATGCATATACCAAACGTTGACAATATGTGACGTCAACTCATACAATACGAATGGGATGTAAGAACAGAAACCAATCATGAGTATTCCGTTTAGATAGTTTAGATAGGGACATTCCAAATTCTAACAAGCTCTTGGTTCTGATAAAAAGCAAGTATACATCAATCAAACCGAGACTACAATATGTTGTATGTGCCGTGTTTGGCCGTTTCCAAAGGGCCACTCTCATACTCTTTGAAATTCCCGATCATTTCCATGAACCATGCCTACATTCTTCACATTTTTAAACCGGGTAAATAATGTTTAAACAGACATAATATGTTCCTACAATACAATGATGCTTGTAAATTGTTGAGGATAAGGGCAAAATAATAACTATGCTATCAATTACTACATCTATTTTCATGAAATATGCAGGCAAACAACCAGTACCAAAATAAGCTAGTTTTCGTCAGTATAAAAGTTTTCAATGAAATACAGACGACTATATGTTCATGGATATTTTAGAAAAGTTGTGACAAGTTCTTTGTTTTGAATAATAGATTGTAAAATATGCATTTTTCATTTAAATTGTTACGACTGACAGTTACCCTGCCTTTATATCTGAAAAGAAAAGGAAACGCATAATGGGTTAGTGGAAATGGGTATTTGTATTTCCACTATACATTGTATGTTTAATATGCTACTGTTAATCGAATAGTACAGAGCGACATACGGCCTGTTATTTCAAAAATAATGTTTAAACAACACCGAAAACACCAATGGTTACCCCTTTAAAGTCTCATTATCGACAGAATGCGCATTTGACTCGGGCAGGTCAGCAAACATAGGCTTTAAATGCTGTAATCTCTTAAACACAATACTGAAATGTCTTGACTTTTTCAAGCGAAACTTCAACATTTATGAATTTCGTGTAACAAAGTATACTTTGATTAAAAGGTCTACTACATGACATAGTTGTCCTTTCTGTAATTAGCTGTAGCCCATTTTTGTACAAAACACGTTAGGATATATCTGGAATATTACGTGGAGTTAGATGTGTATAATAGTGTAATATAGGCAAATTTTTGATTTTGCGTTTCTTTTTCCTTTTAGTATATGAAAACATGACTTGGAATGTGTTTATAAAATACGTAACATCATTTGATGACCGCTTAAAGATATACAATTATTAAAATGATTACATAACAATATAAAAAAGGTAAGAGTTTGACCTGTATTGCAGATGTTCCTTCTAGTATAATAAAATAAAGCATGCATACTCCTAAATTACCTCCCTTGAAATTGACTGTATCGTTTGAAATTCAAGTATCTACAATTCGGTGTAAACATGACATATTTCGAAAAAATCATTTGCAATAGCATTTGTAGTGGATGCTGGTAAAACATAATTTCAATAATTTAATTGGCTTTATTTAGAATTAGAAAGCTGCACTAATTCAAAGTATTTAACAAAATCATATGTATCCAGTTTTACATGTTGTATAAGTGTTAACATGTATTTCTAAGAAAACACATCGACTTGGAAGCTTTGAAATGTGTTTTAAATGCAGTCAGTCAAAACGATTTAAACTCGTAAGTTTGCAGTTCAACTGTATCTCTAATCAAATTTGAAATACACGAAACAATGAGAATATTATTGACATATTCTTAGCTGGGTATTTAGGAATTATAGTGATTAGTATACGTGTTTATGAAAATACATCGGCATCTACAAGTATTGAATGTACACATATGGTTCTGCATGCAGACACATTTGAGACACATGAACATACGAATTTCGTAACTTGACAAATAGAATAATACATATTTAGGGAGAAAACTGTTTAAGGCAAATTATTTTCTTATTTCTTAATTCAAAAATACCTTTCCGAAGGCTATTAATGAGGGCAATTATAATATAAACGGACTAACCCAGAAGCTAACCTCAACACCCAGGTTAGTAGATATCGACCTACTGGTGACAAAGATTAGATAATTCTGGACGTGTGCTATAACTGATTATTATATCATATAAAATAAAAGCGTTTTTTATTGGTCTAGAAGCAGTCACGTGTGATTAAATAGTTTTGACAATTCTCACTGGAAATATGCCATCCGTTCGATAGTTCATCACGTGACCATGCACTATTAAATTTAGCGTGCAATAGTATATCTTTGTCATTGACGAGCTTTTTTAAAAAAAACAGCAAGGCGGCACGTGACCAGGCAATAGTCGATGTGTGTCAATGAGGCGCTTGTTTAAATGAACACAGGAAGCAGGTACATGGTGGTTTACACGGCTCAAACTCCACATGTTAATTTAACAGTAAAAATCAAAACGGTTATATTTTATGATATATAATAAAACAACTATTTAATCTCGGCGTGCCGCCTCGTGCAATAGTACCATTCTCGGGTCAGTAATCAGTCCCTGTGATAAATAGTTATAATCATTGACTTCTAAGGAATTAAATAGTTGTATACTGTTCACATTCAGTCTGCCGGATAGCATGTTGTTATTGGTGTCGCTTACTTTGCATCTTTGTGTTCATATAATTTGTTTTGTTTCGAATGCGTGTTTTCGGCTGACTGAGTTGTCCTGAAAATACTAACTCCCCTTGTCGAGTTTAGTATTTACCGTTTAATCGTTAGAGGCATGTTTTGCTTCTATTTATCCATGCATGTTTCGCTTGTTTTGAATGCTTGTTGTTTGATTGATGAGTCACACTGGGAATGTTTCATTTCCGGTTCGATTGATGTATCTACTTGTGTCTCTTTAGTCATTGTTTTTTTGCATAATGGACGACTTCAGCCGGGTTACAATAGAGCGGTTTATATGCATTAACAGAGTCAAGTGCTAGGCAAAATGTGTCACTACTTAGGGGTTTGGAATGCAGTTACCTTTCAGTAAGTGTCGTTGATTAGTGTTCATTTGTTTCCATTTGTGCATTTCTCCCAGTTCTTAGAAGCAAATAATTTCATATTACAATAAATCATCGTACATATGTAACTGAAGTTATAGTTATGTTTTTGAAGGTCATGTTTTGACCGATATTAGTTTGACCAATACAAGTTTGGTGTTTGCTTCAATTGTCCTTGTAAGTGGTTTCATTAAATGAGTGCTTTGAGTGAATTTCGTTCTATGAATCTAAAGTGTACTCTGTATCCACTGTGATCGCCATTCGGTCTGTCTAACATCATGATGACTTGTGAGTTTTAAGAAAAAGTCCAATATATTATTTCTATATTAAATTGATAACATATACTAAGTAAACCATAAACCACCAAAAATATATTCAAAATATAAAATATCCGAATAAGGTGTGTCCTAACTATGGTTACACTCCAGGGTAAGCTGTTTTAAACTTGACGGTAAAAAGAAGCATGTGGGCGTCATCTGTGTTTATATAGCGGAGTTGCTTCGCGTTGCCGATGTTTATAACTTTAGGATTCCTGTATGGCCTGATAAAACCTGTTCTAATGTGCTAATGTATAATTATTAACAGTGGTATTTTCATATTTTTCTATGTTTTAAACCAAGTTGATTTGTTGTGAAAACATGCATAAAACATTTTCATAAGTGTGGTAAATGTGTGTGTATAATATTTAATCTTATTTGAGGCGTGACACGGATCAAAATGTCACGTGGTTTCGCCACCCTGATAGTATATGTTTGTATTCATGTAGTAGCTACCCGATTCATAATTTCTGCAATATCTATTTGCTCGAAGTGCATAGGAGGAGAATATGGACAATTACGCGAGGCTGAACAGTTTACATGATTCTTGCATGTACCGAGTGCAAAGTTGCGTGTACCAAGGGCAGATATGTTTACTTTAGACTGGGTTAATATCTAACAACTGCTTACTTACATGTTTTATTACAAACGGTGACATATTTTAGTCTAAATCATTGACCGGTCTGTTATTGTTATGCCAACATGTATTTTTATTGATACAAGCTAATGAAGTAAAAACAAAATATAAATACACTGTAAGCAAAACCGTTGAACAGCTTGGTTTGATGTAAATATCTCAAAAAGTAAAACATATCATGAACCCATTGTATGAAATTAAACTGATGAGTTGACGAATCAATAACATACGTCATAGGATGAGTTAGGCATGTCACTGTTAGCCTGTGTATTTTTTTGAATCCAGCTGAGGTAACTATTCAACATTATACAGACGCTTAACGTGTGCGGGTGTTATACGAGACAACATGCTTTTTATTATGAAAACGCGTTGATAGACCAGATACCAATGGACCACAAATGGCCATTATTTTGAAAAAAAAAGAGTTTTATTCTCAGATTTCAAACAAATCGCAATGAAATGAATTCAAGCGCAGTTTTCTGAACTCCATTAATCCGATTATTTGACGTTAAAGACATTGCGAATGGAACATATAGAGTTACATATTATTTTTAATTTTTAGAGATAATATATCCACCTTATAATGTTCGCAAAGGGCAAACATACGTATCAAAAGTATTGACTATTTAACCCTATGTTTTATACTTTAACCATACACGTATCTAAAGCTGTTCATCTATCAAGATTCACGGTCGAACGTCATTCATTACGGGTCTCGGCTTGTTGCATTTGACTGGAGTTTGCTTACACGTTGCTACGACGTCGTTCTAAGAAATGTTACTATATAGCTGTAGTCCAATTTGAATGAGTGTTTCATTTAATCCTTCTTAAAGTTGCGACGGTATATAAACACATTTAAATGTCTCAGCCGATCAGAGCGCAGTACATTCCCGAAGAGCTGTTAGAATGGTCCATTTCCCCGTCGCCAATCAAGTCTTTAGACGATCTCCGTAAATAATGTGAAATTTAGTTTAATTGCAATGCGTGTGTGAGTATATTTGTACAAACACTGAAACGCACGTTAAAAACGGATTAACGCGAATTAAACAACATGTTCGACATTTACACGACTGATTTACCTTCAAATTTCAAATTGCAATGCAATTTCTCCATTCAGTTTATTTGTTTACTGAGAGTTCTTCGACATTTATGATGATCAGCACTACAAAACAAATACTGACATGTAACTATACAATTCCATTTATGTTCGTATTGATAAAATATGAAAATATAAACACATATGTGTAACAGTTGGTGAATGTACGTTTCCATCACAGACACATACAATCTTTTCCTGTTTTGAACACTCGCATACATAGGAAAGAAGTATTTACATGTACACTACAGGTGTTCACGATTGAGCATGGCATTACGTTCATACTGACGCAATGTCATCGCGTGCTCAGCTCCGCCCCTTCCTCGATGGCTGAATGTAAACACGAGTGTGAAAATAAATCTCGATTTGAATCCGGCGGAGATGTGCTTTAGGCATATAAACCAGCCAGCACTGCAATAGCATTGCTCGAGAGATATACTTTGAATATGCTATTTTAAAAGTAGTCAGTTCCATCACTGCTGGGGAAGCCCGAAATTATTGTCACAATCCACAGCATCTATATAATACCGAAAATGTGAATTGTACTCGGTATTATGTTATGATATCGAATTTTGTCGCGTGAGACTTGTAGGCGAGTGGGAGCTGTCAACTAGTTTCAATTCACTGAGTACTTCCATTTTATTGGACGGCGTCATCGGTTGTTTATATGTCTTACGCGTCTAACATCCATTGACGCAATCGATGTAATTTCATGCTCAATCGGGAACGACTGTATAGCGAACTGTAAGTGTGTGTTACTGTTTATAGTTGCTTTACCTATTTTATAGAATATTATGTTATTACATATGTACTTGTTTCCTCAATTTCCATCATAGTGATTTTGAATTTCCAAATATATGTATGTGATATACACTTCTATCACAGACAACCCCACCTGTTTTGTACACTCTTTTTTCGTAGAAAAAAAGTATTGCAATATAACATGTTCATGCATTTAAACTGTGTGTTACTTTTTATTTATTTTTGTTTGCATATTTTGCAGATGCGATTAGAGATTCCCAGTTTCTACACTTTCGCTCACGTTTGTTTTAAATTTCCACGATGTGCGTCGTAAAAAATTGCCGCTTCTGTTTATGAAACCAGTGCAGAACATCTTGTTAAATCCACGTCGAAATCCGTGACTCATGAAACAATAACATATTGGATTTACTGCTGAATTTGCAAGACCGAGCAAAATCACTAGTGGGTAGACGTATGTGGACACCTTCTCCATGGTTTCCGACTTTCTGGTATCCGTCAAATTAAAGTCTATCCAAAGGTTCACGATATAATAAGGTAGCCAGCAAAATGCAAATATTACAATTACACACACTAGCATTTTCACTGTCCTTCGGCGTTGTTTTAGTATAAGATTATTTTGTTTTTGATGAGATTTACCCTGGTCATGGAAGAGTACAGAGTTACCAATCCAAAGCGTGTGTCCAATTATTGAATATGCCAGCGCCATTAGAGCGAATGGCCACAAAAATAAGATGGAAAATATGAACACATTGTATATATGCTTATCTTTTAATGTATCCCACTTCTCTTCACATATTTTACTTTCAAATATCCCAGGTAATCCAAACGTGGTGACGGAATTTACAACCAGAAGAGGGGTAAAAGAACCTAACGATATTACCCATATAGCGAACAGCATACATCGCGTATTGCGAGTTGAAAATATAATCTTTGCCGTTAGGGGTTTATATATCGCAAAATAACGACTTGCGCTTATTGCCAGTAATGACAACACGCTAACACCGACAGCCCAACCTTGGATAAAGGGAGCTAATTTACACAGAATTTCGCCATAAATCCATTTTTTATAAATTGTATTTCCAAGTGTCACTGGAATGCATATCAGAATGACGAGGATGTCACCAACTGTTAAATTCACGAGGAAGAAGTTAGTCAATGTTCGAATGCTCTTGAATTTTATGATAACCATGATAACGAATATGTTGCCAAGCAACCCGACTATAAATACGACTCCGTAAACTATCATAAGCATAATATTTAACGGCCTCATATCGAAATTAACATCCAGATTGAACTCCTGATTGAGAAATGTGTAATTCAAGTAAGCCAAGTAGTCATCGTCATATGAAATATTCTTCAAGTCTGAAATTAGATCTTCTGAATTACTATATGACGTCATATTCCAAGCTTTCGCACCAGGATGAGCTAGTTCTAGTAGTTAATGCATTGTGGCATATTTCTCCTGAAATAAAAAAGAATTTTGAAATTGATTGTTGAGTAAAAGTTAAACATACACACATGCGTTTAAGTTTAAGTTGGTATCGTAAAATACAACAGCGTTATAACAGATGCATGTTAGTATCATGGTTTAATTACTCGTTTGTAATTAGAAAAGGCAGGTTGATGAATGGAAGTTTACCCAGGGCATAAAAATACTATCATGCAAGATTAAAAAAAGAACATCATACGCAACTGCTCTATCTGTCGATGTAAAATCATATGAAAAAGACTTGCCTCACTCTATTATAGGTATGCCTATGCTGCATGTGTTCAATTAAGTTTCAAGAGCATCAAGGTTATCGACCGAAGAATCTTGTAACGTTCTTTAGTTTGTAAATGCAATAGTGTATAAAAGCATGTGTCAATAATCATTCATTCTGTACATCTACTTGTATCTTCTAACACACTCTTTACTCTATATTGCAAACAGCCGAGATATAAAAAAAGGGTAATCTGTAAGCCATTTATCAGGATTTCAAATTTGTTCAAAGTTAGGGTATTGTTTGTCAAGTAATTCATGCACGAGAAAATGAAGAGAAATTAGTTGTACAGTATATGTGGATTAATATCAATATTGTGTTGTCCTTTATCACAGTGGAATGCACGACGGACTCTGAATGTAAATATCATTTGTTCGAGCCTCACCGACCCCATATACAGGAGCCAATCATCCGAGCACGTAACAGAACCATAATCTATAATTGGAATCCATTCGATAGTAAAAGTAGAGAATGTTTTCCAGATTCCTATGCATCCTCCCCTCAACCCCGCCACCACCCCCAACCCCACCCCACACCACCCCCACCTCCCTACCGCCTCAACACTCCTCTGGGGCGGATCAAAGTAACCTGCTTTAAGATCTCCATTTGTATAATATGTTAATGAACCGGTAAACTTAATTGTACAGTCACGTTTATCGTAATATGATAAACTCTTTATAGGTATTTGAAATGTAATGCCAGTAAATTGCAATTATAATGTAACGATTACATATATGTGTTGTGATGTACCATGACTCCATATATCAAGGCGTTTATGAATTCCTCAATTTCAAAAACACATACATTTCGCATAAACAAATATGTTAATAGCGTGTTTGTTTCTGTGTTTTGTGGTTGACTGTCCTCCTTAAATGCTACTTTCCCTGTCCGATCTTTTTATTTTTATTTTTTGGAGATATTTATTAACTATCATTTTCTCTACAAGCATTACCAAACATACATAGTATACTATTATATTTACAAAGTATTCATCATTATTTTCCATGATATTTTAATTATGTCCTTAATTAACGTTAAGTCCTTCAGAAGTTATTAAATGAATGCATGCTTAGATACTATATTTGCATATACAAATACTCCATTCAAAGTATACAGATAGATATTTTGTAGATTGCTTTGTTTTACAAGTTCATAGGTCTTCAGTATCCCGATTGATCAGAAGCATCCAGACACTGCGAACAAAATCCCAGGATTAGTATTGTTAGTATTGCAATTACTAGACAATACTAGTACACATAAATATACAAGTATAATACTGGGCTACTACAGGTAGCACATGAAAACAAAATATAATAAAATAGTTTTAAAATAATGTCGCTGGAATAGTATACCTCATTCCTATTTCTCTGGATCGGCACGACCTAACATATATAATATAATACATTTGTCGCTGGAATAGTATACCACATTCCTATTTTCATGGATCGGCACGACATAAACTATATATAATATAATATAATACATTTGTCTCAGGAATAGTATACATCATTCCCATTTCTCTGGATCGGCACGACCTAACATATATAATATAATACATTTGTCGCTGGAATAGTATACCACATTCCTATTTTTATGGATCGGCACGACATAAACTATATATAATATAATATAATACATTTGTCTCAGGAATAGTATACATCATTCCCATTTCTCTGGATCGGCACACGATTACCTATACAATAAGATTGTGAGCAGTTCAACCACGATTAAAGTGAATTGTTTAATGCATCATCAACACATTATAGGTTAGTAAAGGTAAGGATACAGGACTTTAATCGAATAAGATATGAGGGTGCTTTAACGTATTCATGCCCGTCGATATACAAATAAGCAAGACACAGTTGTTATAACCCTAATGTCGTAACAATGCCTTTAGTTTTGTTTGCTAAACTTAAATTTTGCAAAACTGACAAGTTTTCTAAAAATCTGAGTGATAAACAACTACATTGCATTTGATATAACATGGCATTTCGCGTTATTACATGTACCAATATATTTGGAACGTCAGAGTACTCGTAAGTTAGAAAGTGTTAATATTACGATATTAGTATGCATGTACATAAAGAATCGCGGAATTATGCATAATACAATTAAAACAATTAATAGTTTTATGTTTATTGTTGCATTATAAATTTGGAAATTAATATAATTTAAGTGACCGATGGTTGAATACATCTTTGTTGCGTTGTGTTAAATATTAATATACCTATGGTTCAGATCTGAGGACAGTATAATTGCGATGTTGGGTACACACAAAATCGATTTCAATCTGCAGGGTCTATATATCAATATATTTCTCCTTTGTATGCATGTCTTTATTTGTAACTTTATGTCCACCAGCTCATGTTGAAATCGGGTAATTAAGGGAGCAAATATAACGCAGGACATCATTTATGTTATAGACATCGACCAGTGCACATCGTACCTGTACGCAGGTAACATTGTAATTTACAGAATTTCGGAACTCGAACTCACGACTTTCTGATTCTTCTCATTTATTATGGGACAAAATAAATGAACACATTTGAACGCAACTCAATATGAATACATACGTATATAGCCCATCTTGTCGGACGTGTAAATTAGCATTGCCTGGTGTTATACTAAATGTTATCAATTTGAAACTAATATTCCTCCAAACAACCAGATCTCAACTAGTTATTTAGCACTTATTGTGTTGTGTATTGTCGTTTTCACTGTACATTACATTTGCTCTGTATTTGTTGTACGGTACCATTGCGTTTGCGTTTCTATAGGACCTTTTTGTCCAATTTTAAAATGAATTCACTACATCAACTGTTTATTTATGATTTAAATTAATATGCCACAGAAATATAACATACTACTATATTTTAGGTAGCATGATATAACCAAAAACAACTTAATGATGCCAATTAGGATTGCAAAGAACGACAACCAAAATGTTGACGCCAGTTCGGCAATAAATATTTCTAGCTTCTGATAACGCAAATAGCGTTTACTTGTATCAGAAGCAAACATGTTTTAACGCAGCAGTTGTTTGTTGTATGATTTAGTTACCCCTATTGAATCTGCACTGTGTAAATAAACAGGGGGATAATTACAAGTAACTATCGTAACATTGAACTGATCTAAGGAACAATTTAAATGTGTTTTATTTATGAAATCTCGCTAACGTTATGGTAAGACTGCTCAAGTTCGAGAACCTGTCCAATGGGCGGGAACATATGGACGTCTTGTCTTGTCGTGCACTTTATGATTTAATCACATGTTGCCCTGGCTTCTACGAAGTCAATGAACACTTGCTTAGTGGCTTTCTTGACGTTTGTCTATTATTTATATACATGATTATCGTTTAAACCAAAAGCGGATTACCATTGGCAATTCCGATTGGTGTCGCGTACTTTGATTGTTATGAATGCTTGTTTTTGTTTAATGTGTTCTGTGATTTTGTTTATCAAAACTTTGAATGTACAAAGGTTATCGCTGATTGTGATGGTTGTCCACCTTATGCATAACGACAGTCCATCGACCCTTCTAAAACACTCCACTCCTAATTGTCATATGTTATACAAACGTAGCCATGGTAAGCTTGGCTCGCATGAGGTAAAACATTAAAGTGATAGTATGTATTCAATTTGTATTTTAAATGCGAACTCTCACTCTTTGTAACGTAAGATTCACGTCGACGTGTCGGTCATCTAGGCAATTAAAGGCCGAAGTTAACCACATAATCACTACGTGTGGGTACATTTCGCTTACCAACGGAGCAATCAGTATACCCGTCTGGGTACGTTTCGCTTACCAAAGAAGCAATTAGTGTACCCGTCTAGGTACTTTACGTTTACCACCCGTCTGGGTACTTTCCGCTTAACAAAGAATCACCACGTATGCCCGTCTGGGTCCTTTTCACTTACCAAAGAAGCAAACAGTATACCCGTCTGGGTACTTTTTGCTTACCAAAGGAGCAATCAGTATACCCGTCTGGGTACTTTTCGCTTACCAAAGAAGCAATCAGTATACCCGTCTACAAACTTTAGGTAAACCATAGTGTAATACCTGTCGCAAACTGGTAACATATATGTACAAGGTTGTGAATGCTACTTTCCCTGTCCGATCTTTTTATATTTCTTTATATTTAGATTAATGCAACCACATCAGAACCAACAGTCGTGCGTCAACTCGTTGTGATGCAAGATATCCCGATCTTGTAATCGTGTATTATGTCAGATATAAACAAGGAAATCAAACCATACGTATACCAATAAATCTGAGAGATCTCTCTTAGGAAGAAACACGATCAAGGAAAAAATCAAGGTAAAACATGATTTGTTTCGCAAAGAAACCTACAAAGATTACTGACCTGTCTCATTAATGTCGAGGAACCAATTTCCAATGTAGATATAGCTGTTGCATTCGCTCTGCATGTGTGGTGATGATTGTTCGTGCTTTCTTTTGTATAATTATTCATACGCATGTAATGCTATTGTCATAGGAATGTTTTGTTTTAATGTGTTGATAGACACACAAATACGCATAGTTTGTATGTCGTATAAGTGTTGATACAATAAGCATGTTATACACTTTTTATATGAGTCGGCTTCTTTCATTACTTCTCATGAACAGACTCAATAAAACCGAGTCTGCTGCTTTATTCTCTTAATTGTGTTTGTTGCTCTCAATGGATCACCTTTATCAGTATTTATTCCTAATGCCACAGCGGTAATTTATTGTACGGTACGTCTTCGTTGTGATGCATGCTTAGCATAGACACAGTTATGCATACAGAAATATAATTATGCAACACGTGTTGAAACATGGCACAATTACCTTCTGACATATCATAAACTCAAAATCTACAAGTACTATCGGAGTCCTGCCAGCGCTCTGTTTTAAATTGCGTATGCATTTCAATACGTTAGATGTCGCCAGTTTTCACGTTATATAGGCACTTTAAAGATTTATATTGGATTGTTTTCTTTTAAACTACAACATCAATTCAATAAATAAGCTGTTATATAAATCCAATAAATTGGAGTATTGCATTGAAGGTCATTGTCATTTAGTTTAAGATAGTGTAGGCCTCATACCCTGGCAATTAATTATTAAAATGTAATTATACTTGATAATGGAATAGTGGACTTCAGAAGTGAAAAACATCTGATATTGCAAACATGTGAAATATAATTTTCATATTTTGACTATAGCTGACGGAACTCAAATATTCTATTTTAGAAAAAAATAAATATTGCAGTATCGGTTTGATTGAGACTGTTCTTGAACGGTAGTGTAACATGATATTATCGTTCACGCCTTCTAGCCCCGGGTTGAGCATAACCTAATATTTAAAACTCAATAGTACGAACATTCGAGCCATGCAGAAGATGTAAGCATATGACAGTGAAAATGGAGCCTTTATCGTGGGATTGTTATAACAGTTCATGTCTAGCGGGTGCGTTGACCATTTCGAACAATGCTCTACCTTCAACGAGAAAACAATAGGTGAAATGAACAAAACAGAATTTAGTTGGGAGTATTGGTTATGAAGCCTGCGTATCACAGGTAACGGTCAAAAGTTGTTAGTGAATTTAATATCGGAACACATTTCATAAGAGTGATTAAACAATACTCATATCAATTAAAAGTTAGCGTATTGGGGTTACCTATTCAAAACTAAAGTAAGAACAAGCATTTGAGAATGTACCGCCGATATATGTATTTATACAAATATCGGGCTCAGTCATATCAAACGATCGGAATGAATAATAGTCCAGATTGCAAGCACGTGGATAGTGATAATTTATTGCAATCGGTCACGTATTGTATTTAAAAAGTGATGACAGGTTTAAATAACAATTTCGACACTGCGAATCATTGCCGTCGCCGATTTACTTGTATTGCATAATCTGTGAATACAAGGCATACCATAAAAAGAACACTAAACAGCCGCCGGTTTTTTTTTGCCGCGCCGGTTTTTGGCAAAAACAGCAAGTAATTCCAAATAAGTTAGGGCGCTTTCGCCTATATCATATGAAAGTACATATCAAATGATTGTAATATTATATTCTATTTCATTGGCTACACTTAAATTTTTCCGAGAAATTTGACGCGAAGTTGACCTTTCCCATGGGAAAACCCTATTTTCCCATGGGAAGTCCAATTTTCCCATGGGAAAGTGGCTTTCCCATGGGACAATATATTCCCATGGGAAAGAATTTAGGCAGTATTCCCATGGGAAAAAAAAAAGTATATATTGTTCAACATAATGTCAAAATAGTATGCGGCTTTCAAATTTATGTTATATGTCGAAGTTTTACAGCGATACGAGCACTTTGATATTTTCCCATGGGAAAACTTTCCCAATATTTTAATTTGGGAAAATTTTCCCATGGGAAAATGGTATTTTTCTTAATAGCCAAAACAACATTTCAAAGCTTGGAAACATCTTTCACTACAGTGCTGACAGTAAAATATGCCCCAATGTTTATCATTTGATGAAATAAAATATTTCCCAAAAGAAAATGGGAAAATTTTCCCAATTTTTTATTGGGAAGATTTTCCCAAATTGTTTTGGGAAACTTCTCCCAAATTGTTTTGGGAAAAATCTCCCATTCCTTGCTTGGGAAAATTCTCTAAAATTATTTTGGGAAATGTTATAAACGATATTTTGCCAAATCTGTGAAAGATGTGTCAAAGTATTAGCCAAAATATCAAGCAAAAAGAATTCAAAAGAAATCTGATCTGCCAGCTTGTTTGTTGAGTATTTTAACTCTGACTGTCAATGAGGATACTGTGATGCCTTGTCACAATACACCGATAATACCGTGCAGCACAAATCCATTGTCAGATACAGATTGTTACAGAGGTGGGACGTTGAATTTTGGTTTACCTAGCACGATACATTTCCTGAGAAACAGACTTAATAAGCAAAAACATAAAAATGTCAAATTGTTAAATAGACGAAGTTCATAAACCTTCAGTCATGGTCGTCTGTAGAACCAATCTGGTTAATTTAGATATACTACCCAATATGCAACTGAAGTTAACGACCTGTAAAATCAAGGTCAACGTCATCTGTTGAAACCGTATGAATGAAGTTGTTTTACCTAATTTATAAATACAATTTGAGCTGGTTAATCTAATGCATGTATTTCCTGTGAAACAAAGCTAACTGGAAAAGGTGACATCTTCCCCATTGACGGAAACTTACAGGTCGCTGTTTGTATTTTGAAAAGGTGAGTCAGTAAAACAAGTCTCCCCAGCTTTTCTTCAAAGACCATATAAAACATATTAACAGGAATTTAAAAAACACACAATTATTTGTATTCTCCGATTACCCTTTAATAACTATCATTTGCTTTTGATTTCACAATCAAAATATAAACATTATTATGAGTATATATGATTATATATTTAATTCCAATTATTAATATCGAGATTAGCATAATAGTTATACATATTTACTGTCTAAAGAGACAACGGTCTGTGATGTCTTATACATTACACAAATATAGAAAATCATCAACTATCTGAACTGATTTATAAAAAACAATACATATTCAGCAATTTCACTTATTTTTCGTATTCTCAAACAAAATTAGTTAATAAGTTTGTGTTTAGATGTCATAAAAGTTCACACTATTGGTATGCATCCCTTTAATGTTTGATATATAACCAGTAGAGTTGCAGTTTATAGAATAAAACAAACAACCCTATCAGAAATTAAATTAATAATTTTATTTTGAATCCCAATTAACATATTGGTATTATATACGTTTCTACTTTGTGTCTGCAAGTAACAAAGTATACAGAAACTAAAACATCTCAAACTTGAACTTATAAAAAATATACAGAAACTAGAACATCTCAAACTTATACTGGAATTATCATATAATGAATACTATATTTAATCATTCATAATTATACACAAGTTTAACATTATAATATCCTCATACAAACAAACACATCACAAAAATTGAACAGATCAAGACAGTATTAAAATCCCTTTCGAAATATATTAATATTTTATTTATGTATGCATTTAGCTTTATTTCAAAAAAAAAAAAAATATATTTATATCTAACAAATCTATAAATAAAAGCTTTATTTTAAAAGGACTCATGGCATTTTAAGTATTCGTTTAAATTACCACCTTGATTTATTAATCCAATCTCATTTTGACTTTAAACCGGCTTACATATAATTTAAAAAAAAATGTGTATAATGTATTATTCGTGCAGTATAATAAACAATATAGGAAACATGGAGAAAAAAATTCGATATATACATATCTACTTTGGGTCTCTCTCCAAGTAACAAAGAATAAAGAAACTAGAACATTTCAAACTTATATTCAAAAACTATGAAGTTCAATATAGCACTTATAATAGTTCGGTACATCCAATTCACATATTTAAATCTTCCTTATGTCTACTGCCTTTACAAATCGTTTTTGCCCGTCTTCCTTGTAGGTGACCTTGTACACGCCTGGGGAGAGAAAAAACAACATTATTATATTAATTATATGTTGATCAAATGTTGATATATTTTATAAATATTAAATTCATTTTTATATTCACAATGATGTCTGTTTATTTAATGTTATGTCGAATGAAAGATGGAATTGAATTGAATTGAATGTTGTTTAACGGCTCATCAACACAGTATAGGTTATTTAGAGCCGCCCCAGAGAGAGGGAAAGGATACATAGGATTCCGGGAACAGTGCCCTACTCTTATTATGGAATAGATTCCTATGGTTCTTTAACGTGCTCGGAGGATAGACCGATACACGGGACCGCCCGGTTTACGTCCCCATCCGACGAACGAGGCTAAGGGAAAGTGTCACACCGACGGAACTCAGTGGCACCACGGAGGATTGAACCCGGGGCCTCGGGTTACAAATCCGCCGCGCTACCGACTGCGCCACGCCAGCCCTCCGAATGAAAGATGAAACACACATTGCCGAGGCCTATCAAAGAGTCAGTTAATTAACCTAATTGTTAGCTGTTGTGTAGAGTGCAATCATATTGCTCCAGTTTAGCTCACTAAACCTATGTGAAAATCAACATCACAGAAGTGCTAAATTACTATATTATTCCAGTCCAAAACAGGACATCAAAGAAAAGAGGGCTTGAAGCTACTCTACTGGTAAAACAATATTTTAAAATAATAGAGATAAAGTGATGCAAATCAGTGACATATGGTAACAATTGAAAACTATTATTTAAGTTCTTTTTCTCATAAAATGCTACAAATTTGAAGTAATTTAAATGTAATAAAATATTATGTTTGCTAGCTTAAGAAGGTTCTTTATTTCATTAGCTGCAGTTTGACGACGGCAAAGTTACTTTATAAATCAGCAACATTATTCATCCATTCCCTCGGCTCTGTTGTGTAGAGACACATAAATAATTAAAGTCAAACTTGCTTATGCAACCACGTGAAATAAGCAGCCAACTACCAGAAGTAAACAGATTTAATGTAGTGGTATGTCAGTTTTCCTTCTTTATGTTGAGAGCATGAAGCAGTCATTGCTCTATGCCACCACAAGTTACCTATTTTCTTCCCAAATACCATGTCACTATGATTATTAAGCAACGGCTAACAAGCAATTATCATTGAAAATGACCATGATGAGTTTTTCCCTTGCGCAGTTGCAGTAAAAAAATTTATACACTTTAGATGCTACAAAAATTTACATACCTGCCACAGCAGCTGTCACTACAGCAGGATACCACTCCGACCATGCTGGTCTTGTGTTCCGCCAAATGGCCATTACATTTTCACCCACGATAAAACTGGTCTGTAATAAAATAAAAGAGTATGCAAAGGGGAACCAATAAAGAAAAAAATCATCTAACTTGTTCGAACAAGTACAAGACTGTGCATCTTAGAGCTTCATTAGCCATAACTGTAAGCTTTAAACACAAAATAAGTGCTTTGACAAACATTACTCAACTACCTTAAAGTTTTTGAATATTTACTAAATAGGAACAAGATGTTTCAAAGGAACTCAATAGAACAAAATAAAGTACCACTTCATGAGATTGAACGATCGGAGCCCATACTGAATTTACACCGGCGCATTTCTAATTGAGTTACATGTGATAGTTATGTGATGCACAACATTCTGTAATCAAAACCGTATGCGCTAATGGATATCACAGGAGCCAACAGAAATGTAAATTTTGCAGTCCAAGCAATGTATTTATATTTTTCAAACGAACAGATTTATTACTAAATACTTATTTGGGTCTATGCTCAAGTTTCCATTTCTCTGAATAAAAATTAGTTATTTGCATATGCTCTTAATATGCTTCTCAATAAATCTTCACTTACGACCAATGTCCCTTTAAAAAGAAAAGTAATATTTACCACGACTCTCTTTCTGATCTGCCTCTTTTCTGTCTTCTCTTCATCAACACTCTCTTTAATGTCAACCATTTCCGTCTCCTGCCTTTGAACCTTCACAGTCTTCTCTTTCTCTGGCTACAATACCAAAACAATTTGCTATTAATAGAATAACACCACTTAAAGTAAAATAAGTTTGACACAAATGGGGTTAAGTGTTAATGAAGCCATTTCAAGATATAACTGCGTCTTTAAAATTCTTAAATGAAAAATAGCAAATTGAGTATAAAAACCGAAGAACAAAATCGTTTTATGAATGTCCATAAATAGTGCAGTTTAAATTATGTATATTAATTAAAATGCATATGAGGTTAAATATTGTACAAGATGTTTGTTCAAAATATAAAGACGTCAATTTGAGAGAAACTCTGGAAAGGATTCGGCCTTTTGTCCTTTAAATATATATATATAACTGTAATGGATATGGCATTGGTTCAAACAAGCTCATTTTTGAAATCCCAGATATAGTAAACAGCAATAGAACACTACACACCTGCACCAAGTCTTTCACAGCTTGGACGAAGTTGAATTTCGCCTTCTTCGCTGGTTTTTCTTGAAGAAAGCCCTGAAAGAAAAAGAAACAACCTGGTGAAAACTGTAGTATGGTGTAGGTATGTGTATATATGCATATGCGCAATGGGTAAAATAGTATTTCAATATTTGGAGCAATAAAACCAAAATACATGGTGAAATAACTTTATGGTTACTTAATTATTGAATATTTCTTTTACATACCTCATCTAGCCTCTCAAAACTCTCCATCTTAAATTCTTCACTTGAGAAGCTCGAGTCTGACATGTCACCGTCACATCCACGCTGAAAATCAAATAAATAATTATCATATATGCCATCTAGTACAATTAAGATCATGTTATCAAGAACTAAATAATAGTTAAAGTAATAGATGCTAAATATCAATGAATAAAACAAGTTATCGTAATGTTATATTCTAATAAACCATCCAATCAAAATCTTTGTTGATTAAGAACAGGAACACACATTTGTTCGTCGAAGCAATTTATATTAAATGACTTAGTCTAACACTAATGGGTTCTTTTTAACTAATAATAAACAAGTTTTTTTCATTGTAACTGCCAATTAAAACTGTGTCACTTTCTGATTAGATGCAAGCATATGGTAAAAACTGAGGAAAAAACACAGCTCCCGAATGATCAATGTTTAAAAATACCTTTGTCTGCGGGTAATCTGGATCCATAAATGAATCGTCCTGCACAGAACTATCACTGTCAGCAAACGTATAAATGCTCCTTTTTCTATCTCTCTTCTAAAAATAAATAAATAAAAATATAATTAATTTTGAATATTTGTGCATACTGTTTACAACTTATGTTTATATTTTAATATTTTTAAAACAAATGATTACTTTGGATTGTAATATATTATTGGGTTTTAACTTCAAATGACTAAATTACCTTCGGCAGACTTATCAATGGCATGTCTGGAACATGAGAAGGTCCTGGCTGTGGATCATATACAGGTCTTGGTGGCATGTACTTGTGTGGCAGCAGTCTGAAATAGCAAAATCCTTATTGTTATAAATGCTTAAATACCCAATTAAAATTGCCAAAATACCCAATTAAATTTAAACGCATGGGTATCAATAAAGGAATGAAGTTGTCAAACAATAAAACAACCAGTGCAAATTGAACAATATATGGGTTGTTGACGGGACACCCAGTAACCTTGTATAAAGCCTATTGTAAAAGAAGTTGATTTTAATAGATTTTGTGTATACAATATTAGTGGAATGCCACCCCAAAACAATGTCGCAAACGTTTATTGTTTTATTTTACCCAAATGAAATCATGAAATACCCAATTAAATAAATATCGATGGGTAAATACCCAATTGATCAAAAAGCTAATCTGTAGCTCTGAGCGTCATAACCTCATTCAATCTATAGTATCGGGAAAATGTCTTATTTACCAAGAAACACTGTCAATTTCATAAATTCTATGCAGAGAGTTTAGATGATAATCAGAAATGAATGCAAGATGAACTCTCACAGTTTAACATGCTTTAACAATTAAAAAATCTCATTGCAAAACTCTGAAAGATTACTTTGGATTGTAATATATTATTGGGTTAAAACTTCAAATGACTAAATTACCTTCGGCGGACTTATCAATGGCATGTCTGGAATAGGAGAATGTCCTGGCTGTGGAACATATACAGGTCTTGGCTGTGGAACATGTACTTGTGTGGCAGCAGTCTAAAATAGCAAAATCCTTATTGTAATAATTGTGCAAAACTTTTGTGTTAACTGCACATATATAAGACTAAATAAAAATTGATTGAATAGGAAAGTCGACAATATGCGCATGTTCACCTAATGTCAGAGCTGCATAAAAAGTTTTGGCCCAATCGAATGGTAACTGTATAAGAAGTTGCGCACACAAGATTTGTGGGATGTTTGTTATGAAAAAAGACATCCGAGCCAAATTTAAGAAAGGATTTAACTTTTCTTAGTAAAATTCTACCCCCAATGGTATGTCTTTTATATCCATGTGTAAAGGGTCCTTTTATCAGCAACACGCACAGGAATTGTGAAGTTCCGTTTCTCTATAAAAAAATCTCTAATACTATTTGTATGAAATTTCAATACTGTATGTATAATAGTAAATAAATTACATTGCAAGTTTTTTTCAGTATTAGGTAATTGTTAGGTAATTGTTAGGTCAATGTGACCTTCACGACTTAGTGATCTGAAAATCCACAGGGTTTCTCATCTCGCCAATAGAAATCTGTCTATGAAGTTTAGTAAGCGTGGGTTTACGCATTTTAGTTATTGCGAGCAATACGTAATTTATTACCTACATATGGATGGGTAATCCTGTAACAAAATAAATCCACATCTACTAAGATGCAACTATAACCAAGATATGAATCAATCAAGTGCGAACCGAATCAATGATTATTGAAAAAAATCAAGCCTGGTTTATTACTATTTCAACATACAAAAGACCAATGTTTGAATTAACTATACTTAGCACATTATAGTTTGCAATAATCAGAACAGAACATACAGACACGTATGACCCGCTTAATGACCTTATTTTGTTAGGAACATACTGCTGTCATGCAGATGTAAACAAGGCTTTCAGTGTCTGAGAAATGGACATAACGAAAAACTTGAATGAAACTTTTTTTATAAGGACAACCAAGGTTAACACTCTAGTTAAAGCACTAGAGTGACCCATTAGAAAATGGTCATTAAATCAACATCAACGCCAACTTGTACATTTTCTTAGCAGCTAAATCGAGGTTTCCTGTACCTTAGTCTACTACATTATTTAATTAATAAATGGATAGAAAAGCACACAGTGGATGCATATGCTAAAAACAAGACATTTAATGAACAAGATCTTTTCACTTCTCAAATAGTAGTAACTTATTAAGATAGTAACATGAAATACCAGTTTTTTCTTTAACTCCTCGTTTTCTTTCTTTAACTTCTGAACCTCGGCTCGCAGTAATTTCAGATCCTGTAATGTTTATATAAAGCATATATTCCTCATACATATCAATCATCAAATTTGTGTTTGTTTTATTTTCACAAGTGAAGAAAAGTAAATAAAAATTATATTTATTACAATTAAAATTTTCAAAAAATCTGTATTGTACACAACCCAATTCATGGTCAATTCATGGTAATTTATAAAAAAAAATATATAGGTAATTTAAAACCAAAATGTTTACCTTCATAATAAAGACAAGTACAGTCTGTTTAAAATCAGAATCGTAGATATTTAATATTTAATCTATTATCTAGTGTGCTATGCTATGTAGAATTGAACTGAATTGAACTGGTTTAAGGTGCACCAACACATGAAAGGTTATATAGCGCCTAACATGAACATGCCAGGCTCATCCTCATCATTAATTAAAACAAAAAACAAAAAACTTTTTAACTGTTTAAACAGTGAAAAACAAATTCAAATGGAAAAAATGTAAATAATAAACTTAATATAAAAATAATAATAAAAAAGAAGAAGTAAAAAAAGCTGGTAAATTTTGATAAAGATAGGATGAAAAATGAAGGCCCTAAAGGCAAAATATAGCATTTTAACGAAATCAAGTGCCACAACTCAGCTGTTACTGGTCCGATCTGGCACGTCCCAGCTTTCATTGATACTAACAATCTGGTAAAGTTTGGTAAAGATCAGATGAAAAAGGATGGCCCTATCGTTGCAACGAGGCAAAATATAGCATTTTTAACTAAATCAAGGGCCATAACTCCGCTGTTGCTGGTCCGATCTGGCTGGTTTCCGAGCTTTCATTGATATTAACAATCTGGTAATGTTTGGTAAAGACCGGATGCAAAATAAGGGCCCTATTGACTTAACAAGGCAAAATATAGTTTTTAACTAAATCAAGGGCCATAACTCCACTGTTACTGGTCCGAGCTGGACGGTTTTCGAACTTCATTGATATTAACAATCTGGTAAAGTTTGGTAAAGATCAGATGAAAAATGAAGGCTCTACCGTCTTAACAAGCCAACATATAGCATTTTTAACTAAATCAAGTGCCATAACTCCGCTGTTACTGGTCCGATCAGGCTGGTTTTGCACTTGTCCGAGCTTGCATTGATATTAACGACCGTGGTAAAGTTTGGTAACGATCTGATGACAAATGAAGGCCCTAACGTCTTAACAAGACGAAAGTTAACGATGGAAGGACGCGGACAACTCGGCATTCCATAAGCTCTGCTGGCCGAAGTCTGCTCTAAAAATGACTTTTGTATAAATAAAACATGTAATGACCCTACCTTATTAGGTGTGCCTTGACTAAATGAATCCAGTTCTTTCTCTACCTAAAATGTATAATAAAGAACAACAATGATAATAAATTATAAAATAAAACTGAAGCACAGTATTAACATATTTAAAGGAAATCAGATATAAAGTAGTTTTTAATGTCATCACAATGGCAAAGCTGATTTTAGTTGAAATTATAACAAAAATCCGCGGATTCACGTCTCGCCCAACGGGAGCGGGACTTAGAAATAAAAGACAAACGCAGCTTAAATGAAAATTTGTAAACATTTTAATGACTAAAAACAATGGAGTTAACATTTGGCTGATGTGACATTTAAGAGCATTTGTTTAAAAAAAAAATCCATTCTATGAAAAAAACACACGAAAAGTAGGTCATAGATGAAATCCATGTGTCCAAAAAGATGCGCTACCCAAGACACAACTATGTCAAAACAGAATGTTTTGTCTTCCGAAGATTAAGCTATAAACTAACTTTAAAGCATCAAGAGCATAATTATATGCTCATGAGAAAGTGAATCATAACAATCCACATTTGCATGTTGCAATGTACTACCCAAGATACAACTATAAGCAAAGTTTGAAAAAGTGACCTAAATGCAAAAGTTGAATGCAAAAACTATTAATTCATCTGCCCTTTGCTTGAAGGATGAATGTCACATCCACATATACTATGTCCACATCTACTATGTTACTACCCAAGATGCAACCATAACCAAAGTTTAAAAGGTCTATCACCTACAGTCCATGAGAAAGTGAACTAAATGCAAAAGTTGAATGTAAAATCATTAAGTCATCTGCCCTTTGCTTGGAGGGTGAAGGTCACATCCGCATCTACTATGTCACGTAGCAATGTACTTACCAAGATGCAACTATAAGCAAAGATTGAAAGGTCTGGTGCATATAGTTCGTGAGAAAGTGACCTAAACGCAAAACTTGAATGTTGACGCCTTCGTCGCCGCTGCCGGAAAAGCAACACATTTTTCCATCGAAAAGGCGAGACAAAAAAAGATGTGCGACATTGTAAAATATCGAACTTCTCACCAGGCTATATCCTCTAACCATCTAGGCTGCATTAATAGGCAACATACAGGAATATAAAAACAAAAGCCTAGAAAGCCAAAAAGCAGGTACTCAATCACTTAGAAGAAACCAGAGCAACAAGAGAATCAACCAGTAAGGGCATGATAAGAAAAGATTGGAGACAAACATCAAACGTTACAGTCCTTTTAATATTTAAGTAGACATCATATTTACAGGATCCACAATCTGTCCAGTCATCACATAATCAAAGATGGAACTACAAAGTGGCAAACTGTACTAAACATGCAGTGGGTTGAAGGGACAGTTACCTTGTCCTGTTTTAACCGTCTGTTGAAGTCTGCTCTTGTAATGTCACCATCAGCTAAGCCTTTCAACAAAGTGAACAGCTGCGACTCATCTTGATACCCACACACCTCCTTGAACAATGCTGTGTTGATCATCTCTGGCATTCTTTGACACACTTGATCTATGACGTTCTGCACAAGTCTCCAGCAACGTCTGGACAGGCAGCTAACAGCAATGGCCTCTTTAAACTTCCCTCCAAAGTATGCTTTCTAAAACAGTAAAAGTAAAGAGTACTGAAATGTTTTCTGAAAGTTATCTTTTATTTCAAACATTCTGAACAATACAAACCATACAGGCTAAACTAGCGCTGGGATTATTAATCATTTAGCCAATTTGGCTAAAGACCTAACATTTTCTTTGGCCGAACTTTAGCTGTTTTGAAAGAACGATGAAAATATCCAATGGTTGAGTACATTTCATTGACTAGTAAAGGGTATGCTTTATTTATTTTACCTACTGGGTATCAACTTCCATATTATATGCATGCTTCATTCTGCTTATAATTAAGAGATGAGTTTTTTACGGGATTTTTTTGTTTGTTTTTTATCTTTTAAATAAGTATATTATGGCTTTTCTTTTGTTGTTTTTTCAACCAGATTATGTTAATTATCCTTTGGGAAGATCGATTTTAATTTGAGATCAGGATTCCCAAGATTTTTTAGACAACATCGGTTGGGAATCTGAATTCGCCAATTCCATTTTCCTTTTGCCTATGGCAAACTGGCAAATGCTTAACACGAGCCTAGATAGGATACAATATGGAAAACAACAATGTATAACTTTGGTTCAGTACAGTATATCATATTATCAAAAGCCCAGAACTATGTGCCATTTGTTTTACCTCGTTCATCGGGACAGCCATTGACCTCATCACTGCTTCTCTCCAGGGTTTGGCTTTTCTTGACAGTGGTACGTTATCGTCTAGTCCTGCATCCGTGTGTAAGTGTCGCATCATCTGTAATCAAATCATTAATCAGTATTGATTTCCTTATCAAATATTGGTACAGTTTGTTTTCTTCTAAATAAATAATCTATTTCTGTTTTTTTAAGTCAGAGATAATATTCACCTTAATCACATTTAAAATATATATTAGTGAGATTCTCAGTCGGGTTAGGGTCAGCGTACTGTCGTCAACTGCTACAAGACACTAAGAATCATATGTGCTCTCCAGGAGGTATTTAATACCTTTTATGAACAAATTAAGTTTGGTATATGTATTCGGACATCGTTTGTAAAATAAGTGTAAGTGTTAAAACTTCCAATAAATCTTGTAGCATGGTCGCTGACAATTCCTTATTATCTAACCAGTTATAAATAATTCAATTGAAAAAAAAAACACCTGCCATAATGACTTGTATCTCTCTAACTATCAGTTATCAGTATGATTGACAGATCTGATATTGACATACAAAACCCATTTCAATGTTCAAATCACCACCTCAATGAAATCATACTTAATCTATGAATGCCGTTATCTCAAAAAAGCACAATGGATGCCGGTATCTCAAAAAAGCATTGTATACTTATAAAGAAGCAAGACAAAGTTCAATTTAACAATTATAATAGTTACTGTTCTAAACTGTTGATGTGCCAAAAGCAGAATCTGGCAGAATACTTAAATACTTTAAACATTGTGTACCGAACGTGTTATACAGGATTACCTAAATCAATAATTAAAAGTAAAACAACTTTACTTTGTGCTTTTAAATTACCTCTATTTGTTCTCTGAATGTATATTCACACTTGTACTCTTTCTTTGGTGTAGAACTCGACTGGGGCCTCGAGTCGAAACTTTCATCTGAATTTAAATTGAAATCAGTCTGAATGCACAACCTTATCAATAATAGTGAGGATACGAAACACTACTGCCCAGTCACAGCGTCATATTGAGTTTTTATTAGGCAAATGCATTTTGTAAACAATCGCTTTAGGTGATTACTGGCTCAACAACAAAAGATCACAAAAAAGTATTAAACATGCCAAAGTTAAGAACGTATGACCAGGTTTGAATGTAAATAATCATTAGCCATAATGTGTTTAACACAAAATAATTATGTTGACAAACATTACACAACTACCATTAATGAATAATTACTAAATAGAAACAATTTGTTTTTACAAAATTCAAAAACAAAACAGTAAGTGTTGCTTCGTGACGTTGAACTCCACACAAGTGGGTAATAACTGATTAGTGTGTTACACATTGAACTACATGGTTATGCAGTGCAAGACATCATATGATTTAAACCGTATAAATGTGCTGATGTATGCCACTTGAGCTACAGAAATAGAAATACTGAGGTCCCACCATCCCAGTGAGGTTAACAAACAATAAGTAAAAAAATTCACAAATGTTCACAATTTCTACGGACTTATTTGGGTCATGTTTTCATGTATTTATTTCACAGGATGAAAAACAGAGTTATTTGATTCTAACGTTGTTGTTTTGTCCTGAATACCATATTAATTGTATTTCACAGTGAAAACACTTTTAAATTTCAATCAATCTTCGCGTTTGAAAATATAGTGCTCTCACGTCTCAATGAAATCAAATATTTTATTCACTCCATGAGAATACACAAGCCCTTATATTTCTGCTATATAATACAACGTGATACGTTGATACATGATACCTTAAACTAATACAGAAATATGACGGACAATTCTACACATTCACAATAATTTAGGCTTTTACTACTTTTCGTTCACTATGATAACTTTATTTGTCATATACTTTCCAGTCAAATAGTAATACCACTGTGTTTGCGTTGTTTACATTTCACATATGAACCAGGAAAAACACTTATAGTGCTAGCACTGGTGAACATATTTCAGTTTTCTCACTCCTTACAGACAAAGTTAAAACCTATATTCACGACAAACTAACAAATGTGCATTTGCATTATATACAAATGTGTACATGAACCGCCATACCCACACATAGGGACAAAATACAAGTGTGTACATGAACCGCCATACCCACACATAGGGTCAAAATGCAAATTAGGATTACAGTACCGAATACTGCATGGCAGGACATGTTCATTTCTTTAACGTTGAACGCAGTAATCAAATCGTGCAGCTTAACAACGCATCGGAACGTTGTAGGTGCAGTAAAACATGTTTAAACAGCGCAGTTGTTTTTTCAGACAAGAACATTTTATTGTTCAAGAATTTGTGTTTTCGTTAGTTTCTGAAGATTATACACGATTGTAGTAGTCACAGGTACAATCCGGTTATTGTCATGTCGGTTAAACATGATATTAAATTTCAATCAAATTGCATTGGTCATAGTCGGCATCCACTTTAGGCTGAAGGATATACAGCATTAATGTGTGCCTTCACATTCAGACGTTGGAGGATTACGAAGGATATATTGACAGGCGGGCGGAGTAAATAAGAATACATTGGCAGTTTGGTTGAGTAAAGAAGGATAAACTGACAGTCGGTAGGAGTAAAGAAGAATACATAGGAAAGAGGGCGGAGTAAAGAAAGATACACTGGCAGGTGGGAGGAGTAAATAAGTATACATTGGAAGGTGGGCGGAGTAAAGAAGGATATAATGACAAGTGGGAGGAGTAAAGAAGTATACATTGGAAGGTGGGCGGAGTAAAGAAGGATACATTGGCAGGTGGGAGGAGTAAAGAAGTATACATTGGAAGGTGGGCGGAGTAAAGAAGGATACACTGGCAGGTGTGAGGAGTAAAGAAGTATACGTTGGAAGGTGGGCGGAGTAAAGTAGGATATATTGGCAGGTCGATTTGATTTCTGAGGAAATTTACTAGCAAGAAGGTTCATACTTAGATAAAGGACGCACATCGCGCAGGTAAATAACTGACTGTTTGTCACAATCTCCACGCAGAGTTATCGTTCCTTGCACACACATATATCTCTGCTAACTACTAAATTACAAGATTTTGGTAAAACCTGTTAAATTGGAATATGTTTGCCTGAAACTTATTTATTTCTTGTGTAAATATAATTTTCAGAATATTTGAAAATTATATTTTGCAAGATTTGAAATAATGCATGAAAACAATTTAGTTTTAATCGGGACTATTTTACTACAAAAATAATACGTACTTAGGTCTTCTCAATCGAAACGCATATGTAAACATTTCAAACCGAAGCTCGATAGCAGAAAATTACTAAGCAAAATAAACTCTTAGAAATAAAAATTGAAATTATTTAATATAAGTCTATATTTTATCTTGGCAGATCACGCAAAAGGATTATTATAAACATCGTCATAACTTTTTTGAATAATCACGAGAACTAACCGTTCGCCCTACTGCCTTTGACGTTGACAGAGTCAAATGAGGAACGAGTGTACTCTGGGTAGAGATTGTGTTTGTCATGGTAATGTAATCGCTTCTTTTTCCCAGTGGTGACGTATTGGATCGGACATGTGTACAGTAGAGTTTGTGCAGATGTGATTTAAATATGCAGCAATCATATATTCTTTAATAAAATAATCGCAGAAATGTTCATTATATAAGATGATTTATAACTAAATAGTTATTAATACACGTTTTACCATACATTATAATCAAAACAAGATTTGCTTTAAGATTGCATGATGTGTATTTTCAAATAATGTGTTTCTCGTTCGATTAATTCAAATAGAGCTTCCATGAAACAATGACGTACCTTTAAATCAATGTTTTACGCGTATATATTACACTTGTGGCAAGAACCATTTTACCATGGTCGATTTACGTTTACATTGTATCCAATTTTAAATATAAATTAAATACTGTAAAGATTTATTAACGGGGTTATTTGTTTTCAATATTCCGGTTACATTCTTCTTTAACGGTCTGAATGTATATGTAATATTGTCGTAAATAACAATTAGTGATGATATAATAATCCTCCAGCAAATGTAAGGAATGCATATCATTGTTTCTGGTCTTCGGAAATATAATTTAATGTTGAACCCTAAAACATATCAATACGGAATTTTAGTATTGATGTTTTGATTGTGTTTTCTCAATAATGCATTACTAGTCGCATTAATTGCATAACAGACATTGTTCGTTTTAAATGGAAAACCGATATAAAAATAAGCCCTAAGTGATAATTTGACATCCGTTAAACATCAATTCATACTGCATCCGGCACTGTTCCTGGTTATTGATTAGAAAATGGAGAAATCAATATAGTTTGCATGCCCAACTTAAGGAGTATATAAACCACATTATTAGGTCATTTCAAAAAAGCTGACGCATGACAATGTTCAGACAAAATCGCTGACAAACCGTATTTTTTGACAATAAAATACAAACATTGATGCAGAGAAAAGTTCCAAATGAAACGACTGCATTGTGTTGATGACGCTGGTGAGGAGACGGGGATATCATTTAATTAACTCTGCACGTGAAAAGATAGAAATAAACCCCAGACAGGCAATGCAGCATTCCAGGAACACAGACAACCAGAAACACGTACAGAAACACGTGTTCAAGAAAGTTGCATATTTATTCTATGCTATAATCTGTCCTACATACATTGGCAGCTGTGGATACGCGTACCTCACTCACTCCTACGTTCAATGATATTTAAGTTGACGATTTCAAACGCCCAGGAGACAGGTCGAGAGAGCGCAGTCCACTAATTTTGTCAGTCGAGTTAGACATGACGACGCAAAAAGACTAATCGAGATGAGCGAGCACGATGGTAAAATAAACTTTGATTCAGAGAATGGTCTTGTGTGACAACAGATACGTTAAATACGTTAACAACGTGTCATTTGTGTTATATACTTAAGTTATCTCGCGTTGGTGTAAGTGACAATTGTCACTATACGTTTGCACAAATCGTTTTGAATAACAACATACATGAAAAGGTGCGTGTACATGTTTGTAACACATTGAATGTAATAGTATGGTGGGCTCTAAAAAACACTGTATTCTTCAACAAATCTGTGTTTAATAAACTTGTGATATTGCTAAATTACAGTTGCGTTAGTTTTAATCTTGTTAAATTGTAGGGCACGCTATTATTATTATATCACAATACAGAACAGTATGTGTTACCTTTAGTCATTAAGATAGGTTTGTATATATAATGAATTATCTCAACTTGCACATATGTTGCAATTATGGTTATGTGAAATCGTATTTTACAGGATAGACGTCAATCTTGATTTAATATAGTTTCGCTGATTTCATGTTTCTCAAGATTTTAAATAATTGCAGTTCAAACAATTATTACTCCCCAAGTAAGTTCTACACAAATGGCTGTATCCTATTTCTCATTGAGAAATATGCAAATGTAATTAAAACATTAAGATAATAAGTTACAATGACGAAAACGAAATGCAAATGACATTTTCCCAGATATTTAAATACTAATTTACAAGTTTAAAAGCAAACACGTAGTATTATTTGTCGTTTGCCTCTTTGTAGCACTGAAGCTATGTAGTATGTCCCCATCCCTATGTACACACAGTACATTTGAAAACGCAGGACATGTTATTGTTTGAAGATCTAGAGATGTGCAAAATATGTCAAAGTTATATATATCATTTTCTACCTGATTCAAACATCTTGACATTCTCGCCGATTATGTTCATTTTAATGTCAAGTATAATGTTTCTTTCGATATAAAACATCATGACATGAACTAGTATGTGATTCATAATTTTTGCTGCATCCGTATTTTTGTAAAATGGTAAAGAATGACATTTTGAAACAAACATCTACAGTTATAAAAAGTAACGACAAACATATTTAAAAGCAAAGTCTTATAATGTGTCGTTTAAGGTAATAGTAGTCTGATATGTTCATGTGTGAACGTAAACAATATTTCGTTGTTAATTGTCGGTTTTCACGATTTCAGCGAAAGTTAACCTGAACTAAAAATTAGAAAATGATTAAATCTATAAAAACTTCTAGTTCAAAACATCAACTGTAGGCATTGTTATAATGTCCACCTCTATAAGAAATAAGTTTCGTTACTTTCTTAAAAGAAAGGAAATTAAAAACAATATATATTAAGATTTAGGGGCAAAACACACACATTTGAAAATAGTGATGAAAACAATATAAACTTTGACCAAAATATATCTTTATATGGTATGTGATAATACAGAAACAATAACTATTCATGTTTTGTTTCATAAAATATGAATACAATGCTTATTTCGGTAAATTTATAAAATCATCGGTAACACACTAGCAAACTGTCCTATAATTTGTAAATTTCTTAAAATTTCGACAACATTTAAACTTTTAATTCAACATTTATATTTTTGACTTAAAAAAAACATAGAATCATATTTAAATTTCAAACACAGTTTTAAACAATTACTTTTATGCATTTAGTGACATTATTTGGTTTAAGGTAGAACTCTACGGCACTAGAAATGTATAGGTTTAAAATTGGAAACTAGTGGGTACCTAATACAAAATGTAATTTAAATAGAACCGCCTGAACTTATAAATAATGTTTAAATGCATATGTTCTAAATAATAGCTGCACAACATTGAATCACGCATGTTTTATGATAACCATTTCCGCTGAAAAATACCATCTTAAACAAAAGTGTTCCGTTATAAGTTGAACACCTCTCGTATACTAAAGCAACAACACAACTTCATTTTATTCAAAATGCTGACTGTTGTGTAATTAGATGTAACATGTTACCATATAATTGAATGAAAACTGCCTTAATATTGTTGAGATTTTACTTGCAGAGCATGAACATGCAACTCTTCTCTAAGAATTAAATTCGTGAATATAGTCTAAGACATAAACAACAACACGAAAACAACTTGTGTAAATATACAATAATTGTATCAAACACATATAAATAAGTTAAATCAGTCTAAATCGTGTTTGCTGCATAATATATTTGCACAAAATACATTGTATTATAACCGTTATCAAATATAGTTCTGCTTACACGTTATTCGAACATGAACATAATCAAAATAATATATACCTTAGGTTTTCAATATTGCTATTTATTTATTTTGCGTTGTGCGTTTTACATGCAATATTCCTTTGCAACAAAGTGTATGTATTCTTTCAAAACTGTTTGCATTTGAAATCCGCACACTTCATAAGAATAATTTAAAATGGGCAATATAAGCTTATCAAATAGTTCAGTCTATGAGTTATTGAAATATCTGTAAATTCTGAAGATACTTATTTAGTTCGAATATTTCTTTTTGTGCTTTACAGCTGACGTTAATAGCGTTTCATTGAAAGAACCGCCTAGAGTGAAAACAATTCCAAGGTAGGTAAACGAGTTATATATGTTTCGTCAATCAAAATATCACCTTTAACTATAACTGTCATATAGACCCAGTTGTGTTCAAGTACCGCGAAAATGCATTCCGTTTGCGTTTCTTTTTCGTTGCGTGTGCGCTCTGTTTGCATTCCGTTTTCATTTATCTTTTTTTTTAAAACGCATTTCTTTTAAAAAATGCAAATCATTTGCGTTCTCAACGTTTACAAACGCCTTCAATTAAATCATTGTAAATGCATGAACGGACGCCACAGCATTTGTGCGGTTAAATGCACAAACGGAGAAAATGCATATGCATTGTTTTGTTCAGCGTTTACCAATCGCAACATCTCTCTACATGATATCTAGCCAGGCGTTTTATCACGAGTCGATGTTTATGTGTTCATATTCAAGAATGGGTATTTTTGTTGACATTATTTGATGGTGCACATGGTGATTATTCTGTTTCTTCCAGGCTTATGCTAGTTTCATCAAAAAAATGTAACATACATAACACTGTATACAAATATACCGGCTGTTTTTTTTATCAACATTATTTTAGTTTTATATAGAAATAATTTAAAATATATGCTAAAGAATAAATAAAATATTTCCCATTTTGAATCAGTAAACAATAAAGTAAATATGTTAGCGTGCTTCTGAGGTTCTAAAACAGCATTTACATAGTGTAATTATTTATATTACAAATTGAAAAAAACGCTCTTCGTTTAAATCGGGATTTTAAATATTAACTCAAAAGGATAATACTATATGTTATCCGAAATAGCGAAATGTATTTGCGTTCGTCCCGTTTGTTTCGTTCGTTTCGTCACCATTTTCTCTGACTGGTATATATGTTCGTCAATCAAATATTAGCATTTTTTATAACTTTGATTGTATGTTCTTCAATCAAAATATCACCATTTTCTATAACTGTTATATATATTCATCAATCAAAATATCACCATATTCTATAACTGTTACATATGTCCGTCAATCAAAATATCACCATATTCTATAACTGTTACATATGTCGGTCAATCAAAACATCACCATTTTCTATAACTTTTACATATGTCCGCCAATCAAAATATCACCATATTCTATAACTGTTACATATGTCCGTCAATCAAAACATCACCATATTCTATAACTGTTACATATGTCCGTCAATCAAAACATCACCATTTTCTATAACTTTTATATATGTCCGCCAATCAAAATATCACCATATTCTATAACTGTTACATATGTCCGTCAATCAAAACATCACCATATTCTATAACTGTTACATATGTCCGTCAGTCAAAACATCACCATTTTCTATAACTTGATTAACATGTAATTTAACGCACTGCATTGTTTTGGACAATTTTGCTGACGAACGTATATAATTATGACATCATGTTTTAGACTGTGATACGTCACAGGGCTTGATTTGCTGTGGTTTAATAGTCATACATTTGGGAACGTCAATCAGTCGGGTTGCTGGATTGTTTTCAAATGCTTTAGTACTATACTTAAACAACTGCTATTTTCGGAAATGAGAACGAGGACACGTGATTAATATACTGCACACTGTTGGCTATTTGCTAAATGTAGACATTCAATTAACAAAGAGGAAGAGTTTGCAAACGTTCATATATTTTGCTTTAAATATACAGAGCACATACAAAACCTTCGGTATAATCCCGCTATTGTAATATGTTATGAAATTAAAATAGCAAAACGACTTAATGGGTACCATACATGATATTATAAACAAGAATGCATTATCGTGTTTCACGGCAGACGTACTTGACATAACTTTATTGATTAAGGGATTGATACAATATGGTTATGACTTTATATAAATAAAACGGTTAACACAATGTATTTCTACACCACCTGCCAGAAATTTCATATGAACGATTTGAAAACAACTAAGTATGCAGTAAAGTTTGACGATACATTGTAATAATATTGTGGATATGTTTGTATTATAATGGAATAAACATTTGAATTGATAACTATGAGAAAGCGATTAAGAAATTACAGATTTGGCAATTAGGTCGTAAGGTTTAAGTTTAATTAAAAGAAATGTTCTTAGAATTATGTTGCCGAATAGTGTTATATGTTATAAAACAGAGAGTAATGCCAGTGTATGTAACAACAGAGAGTAATGCCAGTATTTGTAACAGCATAGAGTAATGCCAGTATATGTAACAACAGAAAGTAATGCCAGTATGTGTAACAACATAGAGTAATGCCAGTATATGTAACAAAGTATATGTAACAACAGAGAGTAATGCCAGTATATGTAACAACAGAGAGTAAATTATGCCAGTATATGTAACAACAGAGAGTAATGCTATTATATGTAACACAATACTATGAAACGTTTATGAATCAGATTAAAAGTACTTTTCCACGGTACTAAAAAAGGTACCGAAGTAAAAGCGATGAATACATATTTAACAATGCAGATTTCTATAGTACTCTTACAATAGCGTAACATATTGATTCGTCATTGTCACAGGATGACCTTAGTGGTTGGGCTAACTCAGGAAAGAATCAATGACGGTGAATGCATTCACATAAATTTAATGCAACTTTTAAAATATGTTTAATATATATACATTTATCTAAAAAAAACAAGCGAATACACAAATGAACTATGAAAAGAATGTTCTCATGAACGTTTAAGACGTTCTTAGTATTGTTATAAATACTGAAAGTCTAAGACACTAAAGTGTTCTTAAATCTATAACAATGTAGATCTAGTGCGATAACTGTGATGCGCGAGAGCTCATGAAGATGATGATGCGCGAATTCAATGGATGATTGTCATCAAATGCCTTCTGTAAGGGTTGATGACGCGATGCAATGATAGTTAATCTCCACTGAGATTGTGAATGATATTCCTCCAGTGAGGACTGGTAACGGGCCCACCTTGTGTCCCGGGGGTTGTCGTTAGTAAAACCTGGCTGCGCAGGTACGGGGACCGTCTCCACCGCTTGTATACGTTATTCGTGGAAGCTTAGCTCCACTCCTGGATATCCAAACCTAGATGGCTTACTCCAACCCTGAATGGCTTATATCCTGGATGGCTTAGGCTGTAATTATACATACGTTTTAGATGTCGGTTGACAAACATACCAATCTTGCATAATTATCATTACCCAAACAAATCATTATTCAATCAATATATGTACGAATGATGAGTTGCAATGTATACATATTCTACAACGCCATGTATACGCTATGTACGTCGCTGTTAATCAATGCCCCTAATACATGTAATATAAACATGATCAAATAACTCATATATTACACTCACTGAGTTATGCATGCACGCATTTATTCTTGTCACTCATCTCATTGTTAACTAATGTTAACAATCGTGTATTACAATCACCGAGGTATACGCCAACGTTAACTAATGCACCTATTATCCACTGTTATCAAATTAATATTGTTTTACAATTAATGATCAATTACAATAATTACATCTAATAAAGTAACTTCTAAATCATATGCTAGTCTAAAGTTATGTTTGAGAAACATCAATGCTAACCGGATGTCGTAACCGCCAAACAAGATGGCGCCGCCCACTGAATACAAATGTACGATACAAGTTTAATAAAATTACTAACCACATGTTGCCTATGAATTTTGCCGTCCACTCTCTGTTCCAACAAAGTACTATCGATGATCCCGGCGAGAGCTAGAAGACAATGGGTTTTATAGCAAACATTACGCCCAAATCATTATTTCCCCCGTTCAGTCCGTGACAAACGTGGCTAAATCTACAGTATTGAATCTACACGAGAGGCCCCTTATACAATTTTGCCGTTTAAGGAAAATATACCTATACGTTTACATGCATTAGCACCAAACTAAACTTATGACACGGCCTCTCTGGCGGCCACTTAAAATGTGCACGCTTTTACGTGTTACATGAATAGATAATGAATATTGTGAAATTGTTTCAACTCGAACAATATATTTTGGGTGTAACCGATAACTTACAAGAGCTATATACGACCAGTACGCTCTACCCGTGACATTTTGTGACAACATCTCCCCACTTAAAGAAAGTGCTACACTTTTAAAATTCAGCAAAATGATAATTAATATTTACATGTTAAGAAACTATTAATTCTTCTGAGCAAACGAGCGACAAAACGTACAAGATGATTGCGCAATCGCTTGAGTATGTTAATTATTACTATTGAGGGATGCAACCTTCAGCCAGTACAACCACCGTCTTCCGGAAAACATCCACTGCAGTTATAACCTAACTATAATATGTAATTACAATTTCAACACTATTCTACAATTGTACACTACCCTGTCGTAACATATACTACTATTTTACAATACACTGCAAAACACAATTGTATCAAACCGGTCATTATGTGCGGCGACTTAAATAGTCTGTCCCAATATTGTGCTTTCCACGGTCTATTACACAGACTTTACGGTTACTAATAACACTACTTCCTGTCACTACAAGAACTCCAATTTTACACATTGCATCCATCGCATTACCAGTACACTGTTTGCGAAATGGAGTAGGGTCTCTCGTTTCCCTAATCGGCTTTGCTAAAGTGTGCTTAAAGCTACACTGCACTACATCTGTTGGTCTCGACTTATCGGACCGAACAGTACTACACTCAGAGTCTAAACGACTTACCTCTCGTTTCTCTGCTACACTAAGCATGCCCGATATGTCTACATCGGCTGCTGTCTCCTTATCTACACTAGTGGGAGAATATGTGGGACTAGTGTCCTCACTGCTGTCTTCCTCACTATCCTCAATAACTGCAACATTAACTACGGTTAACACCCCTTGTTGCACATTATCGGTTCTACGTATATACACTTTCAGCATATTCGCATGAAAGGTCTTTAACTTTCCGTTTATCTCGATACGGTAATCCATAGTGTTCACTATCCCTCTAACGTAAAACGGACCTTTCCATTGTAATAACAACTTGTTATTGTCGGTCGGGAGTAACAGTAACACCTGGTCATCTATCTTAAACTTCCTAGCTCTAGCTTTCTGGTCATAGTACCATTTGTACTTGGTACTTGCCTTAACTAACTGACTTTGAGCTATCTTACAAGTCTCCTCTAGTTTCTCCTTCAGATCTAAAACATACTGATATGTAGTCTTAACCTCATCACTATCTACTTCACCTGCCCACATCTCTCTAAGAATCCTCATGGGACCTCTAACTGACCTACCGTACAATAACTCAAACGGAGAAAATCCTAAACTCTCTTGTGGAACCTCTCTAAATGCAAACAATAAAGCATTGAGATACTTGTCCCAATCTTTGGGTCTCTCGGTACACATACGCCGTAACATTTGCTTTAACGTCCCGTTAAATCGTTCGACTAACACGTTACACATAGGGTGATATGGTGTTGTCATGATTTGACGCAAAGACAATAACCTGCTTACTTCAGCCATAAGTTCTGACGTAAACTGTGACCCACAATCAGTCAGCATTTCCTCTGGTACACCTAGCCTACTGAACATATCAACTAATGCCTCAGCTACTCTCTCAGTTTCAACTGAGGGCAATGCTACTGCCTCCGGATACCTAGTTGCATAGTCTACCATGGTTAAAATGTACCTATTTTTCCTATCCGACACTGGAAAAATTGGTCCAACTATGTCTACGGCTACCCGCTTAAATGGTGTATCTATCACTGGCATCTGACCTAAATGTACTTTGGTCACTCGACCTTTTGGTTCTGTCCTTTGGCATACATCGCAGGACCTACACTACCTAGTTACATCTCCACTAACGCCTGGCCAATAAAATTCTGCCAATACTCTATCTGACGTTTTCTTTACGCCTAAATGACCTCCCATAATCGACTCATGAGCTACCTTAAGCACTGTCGTTCTATACTGGGTAGGAACCACTAATTGGTGAAACTATCTACTACCACTATCTTCAAATTCTCTGTACAATAACCTATTCTTATGTACAAACTTACAACTACCGGACCCTTTACACTTCTTCACTACACCATCCTTGGCCTTCACCTTACAAGGACCTAATGACTCGTCTTGAGTTTGTGCTTCTATAAACTCCGCTTTAGATATGTCTCCTACGGCTGCAGGAACCTTTAATTTTCTATAAGCCTGAGCTTGCTTCTGAACCTGCGCTCTAGTCTCTACGGCATTACTTATGCTACTTCTAAAATCGGACATTACCGGAAGTGCTGAACCATCTATGTTCCCTATCGTTAAATCATACATCGGGTCATCCATACATAGTGCCTCTGTAGTCAATTTAAAGAAAGGTGTATCTACATCTATTCTCGCTATTGGCACGTGCTCTACCGACTTATTTAACAACATACACGGTGACTGTTTACCTACCAACTGGTCATCCGTAACTAAACTACGCCTAACTACCACACCTGTACAACCTGTATCCCTCATTACAATTACGTCCGTGCCATTCACTCTACCATCTGCCGTTGGAAGATTTGCATACGGAAAGAGACATGTTCCGATCTTCGCCATAACACCATCCGCTTTAACACAACAGCTACTACTCTCGGTTTTAATAACCAGACTATTACTACCTCTGCCTCTACCTCTACCTCGGTTTTGACCACCTCTACCTGTACCGAAATTCCATGGGTTGTTAAAACCTTGGTTCTGACTCCCTACATTGTTGTCCACTCTACTATTGTCACTAAAGTTGTCTACGACAGCGGACACTTTCACCGCTTTCCTACACTCATGTGAAGCATGATTCCCATTACAGTGACGACAACGAATAAAAGGTCTACCTATGTTACCACTATTGCTACCTCCTCTAGAACCCATCGAACTACCTCCACCTCTATAGTTTCCACTCTGGCCTTTCTGTTTATGATCGTCCCCTTGCCTATCTCTAAAAGTTCTGTCTTTCGACACTACATTATGAGCTCCACCTCTAGCCTCGGCAAACTGATCTGCTTGTGTTGCCATTTCTCCTACACTAGCAAATTTTCTTTCTTTCAAAAATAAGAACAGATCTCTACTACAAACATTGAATAGCTGGTCCCGCAACAAGAAATCTATGAGGCCGTGATAAGTCTGCGCTACCTTCCCTAACTCTAACCACCTATCTAAGTAATTTCTAGACCTACTAATAAACTGAATAAATGACTCGCCTTTCTCAGGCAGACAAGCTCTAAACCGCATTCTAAAACCTTCTTCAGTTAACTCAAATCTCTTTAAAAGAGCATCCTTTAACTTGTCATAGTCAAGAGCATCTAAACTAGGTAATCTAGAAAATACATCTAAGGCCTTGCCTCTCAATAACGCACTTAAATGAACTGCCCACTTATCTTTGGTCCATTCCTGTAACTCAGCATAACGTTCGAACCGTAACAAGTAACTGTCCATGTTATCTTTGTCAGCATCAAAGTATGGTAACTTCGAACCTTTTAACTTCCCAGAATAACTATCTTTCCCTTCAGTTTTACTTTCCTTACTATGTGTCTTAGCTGCTTCCAACTCTAAAGCTAACTTATGCTCAAACTCTTTTTTCTCCCTCTCCATCATCATATTAGCCTTAGCTAGTCTACCATCTGTTTTGAACCTCTCATGTTCTAACTCTTGCTTCTCCCTTACTATTCTACTTTCTAATTGTAGCTTCTCTGTGGCTAGTCTACTTTCTTCATCTCGCTTCTCTTTAGCTAACCTACCTTCTAATTCTAACCTCTCTTTATCAGCATCTAGCTTCTCTTTAGCTAATCTACTTTCGAATTCTAGCTTCTCTGTAGCTAATCTACTTTCTAATTCTAGCTTATCTTTAACTAGTCTACTTTCTTCATCTCTTTCCTGCTTTGCTAATTCTCTTTCCTTAAGTCTAAATTCCCTTTCCCTAGCCTGTTCGTCTTTAACAAAGGTTCTAAGCTCCTCTCCAGCATAACCCAACTCCTTACCCATTTCCGTAAGATCCTTTATGGACGTCATGGTTATAGACATTGTGAACTACACACTACAATAATTACAATACACACGTCACTAATAATTCTACTCAACTAACTACTAATGGTAAGTCACTGTGTCCTCAGTAAATACCTGGGCATCATCATAGGACAAGTTACATACACATTTGTACTAGCGCTAACTACTAACGGTTATGTATAGATAGTATCTAGCTTCCACAAAACATATACACTACATAAAATATCTTAATTTGATATTGGACATAAACCTTAATCAATCATAGAAATGCGTATAACATGTACATGTATATTTACTTCTCCCATTAATATAAGTATACTCGAGTGTCACAACATGAGTAGAATGTCTTGTTCGCCAACCTAACTTTATACTATGTGTATATCAAGGGAGGTAAAAACAAACACCCAAATTATTGAGCAAAAGTGCCTCAAACCCACTCGTGTAGACCACTGCGACCTCGCGCCCAGGAAAGAACTGACAAAACAACAGTTTGGACTCACCCTACCCTTGTCGTGTCTTGACTTGTCTTCCAAGCTGTGGCCGTGATCGTCGACAGTCGCCTTGATGGATCAGAGGGTGGTACACAATTCTAAAATAATAAGTAGAGATTTAGTATATCATCATAAAGATCACTTATTGATTCTTTCCCTCCGTAGTCGCCCACAATCCCACTACTCTGAAAACCAGTTGTCACAGGATGACCTTAGTGGTTGGGCTAACTCAGGAAAGAATCAATGACGGTGATTGCATTTACATAAATGTAATGCAACTTTTAAAATATGTTTAATATATATACAATTATCTAAAAAAAAACAAGCGAATACACAAATGAACTATGAAAAGAATGTTCTCATGAACGTTTAAGACGTTCTTAGTATTGTTATAAATACTGAAAGTCTAAGACACTAAAGTGTTGTTAAATCTATAACAATGTTGATCTAGCGCGATAACTGTGATGCGCGAGAGCTCATGAAGATGATGATGCGCTAATTCAATGGATGATTGTCATCAAATGCCTTCTGTAAGGGTTGATGACGCGATGCAATGATAGTTAATCTCCACTGAGATTGTGAATGATATTCCTCCAGTGAGGACTGGTAACGGGCCCACCTTGTGTCCCGGGGGTTGTCGTTAGTAAAACCTGGCTGCGCAGGTACGGGGACCGTCTCCACCGCTTGTAAACGTTATTCGTGGAAGCTTAGCTCCACTCCTGGATATCCAAACCTAGATGGCTTACTCCAACCCTGGATGGCTTATATCCTGGATGGCTTAGGCTGTAATTATACATACGATTTAGATGTCGGTTGACAAACATACCAATCTTGGATACTTATCATTACCCAAACAAATCATTATTCAATCAATATATGTACGAATGATGAGTAGCAATGTATACATATTCCACAACGCCATGTATACGCTATGTACGTCGCTGTTAATCAATGCCCCTAATACATGTAATATAAACATGATCAAATAACTCATATATTACACTCACTGAGTTATGCATGCACGCATTTATTCTTGTCACTCATCTCATTGTTAACTAATGTTAACAATCGTGTATTACATTCACCGAGTTATACGCCAACGTTAACTAATGCACCTATTATCCACTGTTATCAAATTAATATTGTTTTACAATTAATGATCAATTACAATAATTACATCTAATAAAGTAACTTCAAAATCATATGCTAGTCTAAAGTTATGTTTGAGAAACATCAATGCTAACCGGATGTCGTAACCGCCAAACAAGATGGCGCCGCCCACTGAATACAAATGTACGATAAAAGTTTAATAAAATTACTAACCACATGTTGCCTATGAATTTTGCCGTCCAATCTCTGTTCCAACAAAGTACTATCGATGATCCCGGCGAGAGCTAGAAGACAATGGGTTTTATAGCAAACATTACGCCCAAATCATTATTTCCCCCGTTCAGTCCGTGACAAACGTGGCTAAATCTACAGTATTGAATCAACACGAGAGGCCCCTTATACAATTTTGCCGTTTAAGGAAAATATACCTATACGTTTACATGCATTAGCACCAAACTAAACTTATGACACGGCCTCTCTGGCGGCCACTTAAAATGTGCACGCTTTTACGTGTTACATGAATAGATCATGAATATTGTGAAATGGTTTCAACTCGAACAATATATTTTGGGTGTAACCGATAACTTACAAGAGCTATATACGATCAGTACGCTCTACCCGTGACATTTTGTGACAGTCATAAGGTGTAGTTTGTGAAGCCAGTAATTGCTATTCAAGCCCAATTAGTGTACTCATTAGTAAGTGTGTATAAGTATACACATGTCCACGTCACGTTAAAGGAAACGGAAAGCAAAGTAATTTAGTTGATACTGCAAATACATCTTAAGGTGTTTCTCGCTCGTTCTTAGAGTATCGTTACCATAAGCGACATTTTTATAATTATTGATTCATTCCCAACGGTATCTCAATTTGTGGAACTACTGTTAATTATTAATGTGTTGGCATTGTCGTGGGTGTTTAAATAACCATATAACAGACACTACTGATATTATTACACCCTCAAAGTGAACCGTATGAGTACACGCCGTTCAGATGTTTAACCGAACAAGTTGGGACGAAAAAGGACGTAAATATCCCTTAATTCGTATGATGTAATTGGTACTTCTATGTGCATCATATACACATATAGAGGAGTATATGAGTAGAATAATTCAGCATGTTTCAACTATGTTCAATGCTGTTAGACGTAACACATTATTGTTTAGCTGAAGTGTTTGTTAACAAACAAACATGTATTTAATAGTGTTTTAGGCAAAACATCAACATTATTGATCAGTGCCTGGCGAGATATACACTCCAAACCAAAAGGCTGGCCTAAGCAATTTTCTCGACGTGGTACATTACTTGAAATTGACTTTCGTTATACACCATCAACTTTTACGGTTAAATGTCTTAAATAATAGAGACAAAAGCAGCAAATGGTGTACATTTTAAATTGGGTTCATAGCCAGTAAACAACGCATTCGCACTGATATTACAACAAATAATCCAGGTATACATCATCCCACCGGCTTCATTAAACACGTGTTGATGTAACTATTGCCTGAAGTTTCAATTTTCCGGCTTCATTAAACACGTGTTGATGTAACTATTGGCTGAAGTTTCAATTTTATGTGCACCATGTATCCTCAAAACCTACGGTTATTATCCGGTTCTTCTTGTGCGTGAACGCTAGATTAAAATCACGCCAAATATGCTATTGAAGCCACAATAAATACGAAATACTTTTGCTTGAAAGCACAGGAATTATTGCTAAAAAAAAGGAAGCAATACTGTGCATTTCTAGACCTAATAAGACGACTCTACTCACTTCAAGTGACCCCTCCGTCAGATCTGCAGACGATGGCATGACCTTAACATATAATGGCCTGATACTTAGGCTTCATAATACAGCACAACATACCCCATCCAATATGCAACTAATAAGACTTCATTTTCAGTTTTTTCTCTCAATGTTTACTTTATCCATTCTTCTGAGGGGGAGGTTAATTGTATTGACGTGATGTTTATCTCCCCATGCCATTATACTTGTTTCCGTCATGCAAAATAGCAACATTTTCTATAACTGGTCTGTATATATATCACATTTTATATTACTTGTCAATACGTTCGTCAATCAACATATCACGATTTGCTTTTCTATACTATACTTCAAACGTGTGGTATTGTTTTCTTCTATATACAAGCAAATGTTTCACATCAATAAAGGCGCTTCCCGTCAGTATTATAATTAACAGTTAACAAGATGGCAATACAATTACCATAAACTAACCAATGCCGATGCGCAAGTTTGCACATGAATGGACGTTTAACTTTGATCTCTGTGAAATGTTTTCGGAAAATATAATGTCAAAACAAAACGTCAGTAAGAGAGAAAAGAGAGCGTGATGCATCGGGTCTAACAATGAGCTGTTGTTGTAGGGTCTTGCCTTGAGCGGGTGACATATGTAGTATATATTGTGTATATGACCTCTTGTCTTTATCAAGTCCTTTAGTATATTTAATGTAAAGTTGAACACGATTAAAATAGTGCTATTATCTCTATCCGTATAACTACAGTTTCCATATAAATATACACGAACGCTAAGCGGGTGAAACGTACAGTAGCATGAAAAAGACGAAGCCGTTCATTTAAATAAAACGGACATGGCATAGAATAATGTTCGGCGTCCTCCTTTTCATGCCACCATTTCTAAGAGGTTGCGTTTAATTTGATTTTATTTATAAACAAATACCATTTCACGTTACTGCGTTTCTTTCGCATACATGAAAACTAGAAAATAGGTATTTACGGCAGTTTAAAGTAGGCAGTTTTCGAAACAGAAAGGGGATCTGTATTTCTTATGTGTTCAGGTATTGTACACGAGGGAATGAATGAATTGCTATATATCTGCATTCTCGTATGATTATATACGTACGTTATCATTTGAATTTATTAAGATGTAAGGAGCAGCCTTTCTATAACTGGTCCATATCTTCGTCAATCAAAGTATCGCCATTTTCTTTAATTGGTCAGTATGGCTATATGTTCGTCAAATAAAGTATCACGTTTTTATATTTTCCTCAAACATAGTGTCATCTCTTTAAAGGGACACTCACTGTCCGTAAGAAAGCTGATATTGAGCATACCCACATGACTATCTGATTTTTATTCAGTGAAATAAATACATGAAACATTAGCATTGACCCAGATAAGCCTGCAGTAATACATTCGTGAATTTGAATAAAACTAGTTTTATCTTATCACGTGACATCCATTAGTGCATTAGCTTTTATAGGTTGTATCGCTTACGTAATACCTCTGGCCCAGTTAGCTCAGTCGGTAGCGAGCTCGACTGTTGCGACGATCGTCTATTATTATCCGCGAGTGTAATTTTAGTGTGGGTTACGAGTTCAGCCCCACAAAGCGGTACTTCTTTTTTCGTACCGCTATTCAATTTCGTCAAACAACCTTGGTTTTATTTAGTAAATATTCAATAATGGCTGGTGTGTTATGTTTGTCAACGTAATTATTTTGTGTTTTATCGGCTAAAAGTTACGGACATTGTCCCTTTAACGAATGATCTATATATTTGTAAATCAATGTATCCACCTTTACTGGTACATATGCTCGTCAATTAAAATAGCATACGTTTTCTATCAGTGACGTATACGTGTTTCAATCGTATAACTAACGTTTCCAACCACATGTCAATATAGTATTTCGTGCAAGAACACCATTAGTATCAATGTTGTATTGCATACCCTATCATAACTTATTTTAAAGTAAATAACATGATTCCGTTCCTATTAAAATGGGTAAACGACCCTGAATCATAAGAAAGTCACTAATGGAAACTTTCTTAACACGAGAGACATAAACAAATATAATGTGAATCAGTTCAAGGTAATTAACATTACGTGGTCTGAGTATTAACTTTCATACCCCATCAATCCCTTCTCCAAGAAGCGAAAACGGGGTTGGCTGGGGTATTAAATAAAACCTTGATTTCGGCTTAAAAACGTCTGTATATTTGTGACAGTAAATGCTAGTTTAGTTTTATATGGTGCAGATGTTGCGCTACAATCTGGGTGACAGTTAGGTGTGACAGAGGGATCAGTGGCTGTGAGCTTGCTTTGATGAAGTCGGATGTGGTTAATTGTGCTCTTCGGCGAATTCAGTTTTATTAGATACTGGGACCATACGCCGTACGACATGGGGAAGTGGTATACTCCATGTCCACCGCCATATGCATGCCATCGTCGGGATGGTTTAAATTTTGTACTATTGATTTTATGAATATTGAGTTCTGCTCAACCCGGGTAAAGAGGGCGTGAGCGGTAGCTAGCATATTTACCTACCGCTCATGAACAGTCTCAATCAAATCGAGACTGCCATATTTCGTATGTGTCGTGCTCGGCCGTTTCCAAAGGTCCATTATCATACTCTTTTTGTTTAAGTGATAAGTCTGCAAAAGGTATGTTTTGTTGTTGTTTAAGTGATTAGTTTGAAGAGGTTATGAATATTTGTATAAATTAAGCAGTATAATCTAGGAACTTGTACTGTACACACGGAAAATAAGCCTGGTTGAAAAGTACTTGCGTTTGAGTTTATATATTTATGCTTACATTGTTTTAAGTCATAAAAGGTCTTCACTGGCGGTAACAGTATTGTAAAATTAAAACATTTAGTAAGTAATATTAAACGGGATATCGCATTTTATTCAGTAAAACACATTTTTAAACATGTTTTATTGTCGAAATAACCATTATACAATCCTGTTTATATAAGCTTTCGCATCGCTTAATAGAATTGAATTGAATTGGGGTTTTAAGGCGCACCAACACAAGAAAGGTTATATGGCGCCTAAAAGGCATGAACATGCCAGGCTCAACCTCATTGTGCATGGAAAATGGGCCTAGAACCTTCTCACCCTGAACTGCAGAGTTGCTGCAATTTCTATGGTAGAAACTCCAGTTACGCTGGAGCCACGTTTATTGTTTTTCTGCCACTGCTCTTTTGATGTGAATGAGATGGCACCTGAAACAATGCAGGGATCTTGATGAAGACGTTTAATGAACATGAACAAAAAATGATAAAATGAACATGAATTCGGGGGGATTCTACCCCTCTGCCTACCCCTCCAAAGGGATCTGCAGTGGCCCTATTCTTTGCCCCGTGACCAAACGGGGGCCCCTGCTTAATAGAATTAACGGGGGACCAAGTCATGCATACTGCGGTTGCCTTGTAGTTTCGAGTGCTTCACGCATAAGGAGAATTGAATGAATGCAATAAACTATACGCGCCATTCAAATACGTGTTACTGTTTAAAGATTACAGGAAGTTTCAACTTTAAGTGCACTTTACATTCTTTAGTCTTATTCTTTTATTTGAAAATAGGTATTTGCTTAACTGTTCGAGGATATGTTTAGATTGCTTCGACATGACAATACAAATGTATGAAGAGTTGGCCATATAAAGAAAAAATGTTGATAAATACTTGGTTCCCAATTCAGAATATTAAATACGGAATATCAAGCGCAAATTTATACTCACTCTCTTTAACTCTCATATTACACAATGCACACATCACTCCGTTCATTATTAGTATGTCTCCCCATATTAAGAGCTAATGTATGCGAATAAATTCCAAAATAATCGTTAAAAGCTATACGAAATGTAGATGTCGGAATAATATACTTATGGAAAACAGAAACGCAATTTGTTTAGAGTCAGTAAAATACTATGAAGTGTTATGTGGTGTTAAAATAATATTTTGCTAACGTACCAGTGATTAAAAATCGTCACCAATACCTCCACCATATTTCATTTTGAAAATTAATTTTAAGTAAAGCATGAATTATACAATTTAACAGATGCACGTAATGCACGGGTCGTGGTATCTGTTCCCGGGAACACATGTCACTTTCTATCTTAATTTTGTCAAAAATCCAGCTCTTTTGTAAAATGTAGTAATGTTTTCTTTATGCCACGTTTTCGTAAAGAGGAGCGTGAAGACGCTGTCAGATAGCTATTGAACGGACTTTTCAGCGTATCATGTCTGACCATTCATATACGTCAGCGCTTCCGCACCCCAGCAAAAACGCCGTGAATCCACCGTGAACATAAGGGATCCTCCGAACAACCGAACACGTGCCAGGACTATTTCTAACCGAATACGTTTTTAGTATAATTATGCTGCCCGCGTTATATGACGTAACGTTTGGTTTGGTTTATGAACGTTTATCTGACGCTCAGATTCACACAAAACTAGCCGACTATTATTATTATTATATCTAAATACTGTGTACTGAAATACAATTATAGGTTTTTAGTTAAATACACGTCAAGATATGTGATGCACGCCAAGATATTTGAATATTAATACAGAGTTGTGTTTCTTTTTTCCTTTAGTATACTCAGATAATTTTCATGATCAAGGTTGCATTTGAATCTGCTATCTGATATATGATATGAGTCTTGTTTGAATTACTTCTTCACATACCAACATTGTTTATATTGATCTACCAGTCTACGTTTGATTTGCTCATGTGGGATATCTATCAAAAGTTACATGTACCATATATCTGCAAACACAAATATCCTTTTAATTCGATTATCGTTGTATTGGAAACATATATATACCCTATAAGTGATAATGCCCCGGCTCTCCGTATACGTCATCTACGTCCATTTAAGGCGCTTCATGAAACCCCCAAATTGTATATGCATAGTTTAAAATTGAACCAAAAATGCAATCAAATAATTTACACTAATTGTAGGGTTACCAATAATATATGTTATTGCATACGCATTTTCAAGCTCCGTTTACTTTCAATGTAACAGGGATCGTGAATATTCGCTAATATGGATGTGTATTAAAAGTCATATTGAATGTGTAATGTATACTCGTTCGTGATTGGTGCACCTTTCTGTTCATGTCAAAGGAAGTATGTCACGTGATGTAAACAATGTGGATTTCATTGTGAAAATACCCATTATGTAATGACAATACGTTTGTTTCAAATAAATGTTTTTGGTGAAAATAAAATGTTACACCCTATTTATTCTCTCTAATTTAAAACTGTATATGCAATAAAAACGTTATTAGATTTATATGGGAAATATATGCACTCGTTCTTTTTCGCAGTATTAATACGCAAAAGAACTCGTGCATATATCCCAATACAAATCGAATAACATATAAGTATTATTTATGAAGTGAGGAAGATGCATGCTGAGCAAAATGTTGTTGGGTTTTTGACCAATTTCCATTGAAAAAACAAATTTCCATATTTAAATGGTTTTACGAATTCCAATACAACTCATTAGGTTTACATTTTGGTATAGAATACCTGCCATTTTCGAATGTCATTGGTTTGGTTATCGCTATTGTTAATTTGTAGGCCCCACATATCACATCATTTGTATAAATCGTACAGTATATATTATAACGATCCTGTTAAAAACAGTCAGCAGTAGATTTATCTTTTTGAAATCCATTTGAAATATTATTCATCTTATTGTGATTGTTCGGATCATTTATTTATGCGATTAAATATACACATGAGAACATATTCACCTCAAAGAACACGCCATTGTTTGTATTCACATTTTGTTGGTTAATTTAAACACCTCGATGGGCTACGCCCATCTCGATGTTTAAATGAACAAACTCAATGAAACCATACTCTATCTATTACTTTTTAAACAGTGCAAAGCCAATTTTGCATAGTGCTAAGTGAAAATGGTAATACATCATTCAAACATGTAAACCTAACATAACGAAGAACACTATTATAAAATAATCCATGTTTTCTTACTTTTTATTTAATTGAATGAAAGCAGATTTTAAACGCACTGAATACTTGGTGGTGGATCAATTTACAGAACGCCACTAGCGATACATTAATATCAGTTAAATGCTGCTTTATTTGATATTTTGGTAGCTGTTTGGGTAATAATTCCCTCGAAACCAGATGCTTCAGCTGTCTGTGAACGTTTGTAGTATAATTTACTGCATGTTCTATCAAATAATTAATTGTATTCCTATGAATTAAATCTCATTTTAATGAAGATACCTTCATTTTGGTGCATTATTTGTTTTATATTTCAATGTGGTATTTGTAATACCGCTGTTTTAAAAAACGGATTCACACTATTTCTTGGATCATTACCTGGGTTTTTCAACGGTTACATTAATAAAATCTAAGCCATTCTTTAATAAAATAAAACAAGCAACATGATATTCACGTGATATTTGAGATAATGTTTGATCATGCTGATGTGTATATTCAAGCCAAATCGGTCAAATGATCCCCAACAGGCAGAAGAAGCACACACTGTGAACGGAGAGCTGAACGAGCAGTATCCATGCAGAATGAACGATAAACGAGATACGAGTACAAAGCATATACAATGAAGGATGAATGTATTATTTCACTGAAGTTCAATGCGCACGTTTAAATGTATATTGCATATACACTGAATGTATAAGAATCTATCATCCGTTGGTATCTGTGACAGATAAGGAATTATATCCTGAGGAATTATCAAATTTGGAATTTCATATCTGTGCCAGATAGACATGCTGGATGCTCGCTCTTTTACACCATTGATATGTTCTGCCTTACGTTGCCATCCATCAAAGATTGTATCCGTTTGAGTTATCTCATGCACTTTTTGTCTTGCGCGACTTGTGTTTGCTGATATGTGTAAGATCTGATTTTCCATCACATATTCTTATCTAAGTATACAGGTCACAGGCATTAGCATAGGTTTCAATAACACCAAACATTGCAACACGATATCGTGAAATACACATACCAAACGTTGGCAATATGTGACGTCAACTCACACAATACCAGTGGTGTAGTGTCGTACAGTGCATGTTTACATTGTAGCCATACCTCATATGCAAATTGGCTAGAGGTTATGGTCTCTCAGATGGCAGCATATTAATTAGCTATTAGACTCCATTGTACCAAGATGTAGTATTAGAGTTATTAAATATATATACATATAGTGCGTATCTCTTAATGTCCTTCCAAAGGCCATCCGTCAGATATTACAAATCGGATGTAAGAACAGAAGTCAATCATGGGTATTCGGTTTAGATAGGGACATTCCAAATTCTAACAATGCCTTGGTTCTGATAAAAAGCAGGTATACGTCAATCAAACCGAGACTACAATATTTCATGTGTGCCGTGTTCGGCCGTTTCCAAAGGTCCACTCTCAAACTCTTTCCAAGAACCAGGCAAACAACCTGGACCAACATAAGCTAGTTTTCGTCAGCATAAAAGTGTTCAATGAAATATAGACGACTATGATGTTCAAATATGTTCATGGATATTTTAAAAAAGTTGTGACAAGTTCTTTGTTTCGAATAATAGTTTGTAAAATATGCATTTTTCATTTAAATTGTTACATCCTTTAACAGCTACCCTGCCTTTATATACTGAAAAGAAAAAGAAACGCATAATGGGTATTTCCGCTATATATTGTATATTTAATATGCTACTGCTAGTCGAATGATACAGAGCGACATTAGGACTGTTATTTCGGAAAGAATGTTTAAACAGCACCGAATAAACCAGTGGTTACCCATTTAACGTTTCATTATCGACAGAATGCGCATTTGACTCAAGCAGTTGAGCAAACTTAGGCTTTAAACGCTGCAATCTCTTAAACACAATACTGAAATGGCTTGACCTTTTCAAGCGAAACTTCAACATTTATGAATTTCGTGTAACAAAGTATACTTAGAAGGTTAGAAGGTCTACTACATGACAGAGTTGTCCTTTCTGTAATTAGTTGTAGCCCATTTTTGTACAAAACACGTTGAGATACATCTGGAATATTACGTGGAATTAGGTGTGTATAATAGTGTATTATAGGCAATTATTTGATTATACGTTTTTTTTTCCTTTTAGTATATGAAAACATGACTTGGACCCTATATATCATTTGGCATGTGTTTATAAAATACACAGCATCATTTGATGACCGCTTAAAGATATACAATTTTTAAAATTATTAGATAATAATATAAAAAAGATAAGAGTTTGACCTATGTATTACAGATATTCCTTCTAGTTTAATAAAATAAAGCATGCATACTCCTAAATTACCTCCCTTATAATTGACTGTATCGTTTGAAATTGAATTGATTGAATTGGATTTTATAGTCGCACCAACAGCTAAGGTCATATGGCGACTTTCCAGCTTCCATTGGTGGAGGAAGACCCCAGGTGCCCCTCCGGGCAATTTTCGTGCACGGGCGGGCACCTGGGTAGAACCACCGACGTTCCGCAAGCCAGCTGGATAGCTTTCTCACATAAAGATTCCTAGGCCCCTGAGGGATCGAGGTGCAAACATTACATATTTCGAAAAAATATTTTGCAATAGCATTTGTACTGGAAATGCTGGTAAAACATAATTTTAATAATTTTAATTGGCATGTTTTAGAATTAGAAAGCTGCACTAATTCGAAGTACTTAACAAAATCATATGTATCCAGTTTTACATGTTGTGTAAGTGTTATAATGTATTTCTAAGAAAACACATTGACTTGAAAGCTTTAAAATATGTTTTAAATGCAATCAGAGAAAACGATTTAAACTCGCTAGTTTGCATGTTCAACCGTATCTCTTATCAAATGTGAAATAAACGAAACAATGAGAATATTATTGACATATTCCTAGGTTGGTACTTAGGAATTGTGATTAGTATACGTACATTATGTAAATACATCGTCATCTACAAGTATTGAATGTACAAATATGGTTCTGCATGCAGATACATTTGAGACACATGAACATACGAAGTTTCTTAACTTGACAAATAAAATAATACATATTTAGGAAGCATACTGTTTAAGGCAAATTAATTTCTTATTTCTTAATTCATAGATACCTTTCCGAAGGCTATTAATGAGGGCAGTGAGAATATAAACGGACTAACCCAGAAGCTAACCTCAACACCGAGGTTCGTAGATATCGACCTACTGGTGACACATATTAGATAGTTCTGGCCGTGTGCTGTAACTCATTTTTATATAATATAAAATATAAGCGTTGTTCATTGGTCTAGAAGCAGTGATTAAATTGTTTTGACCATTCTCGTGTGAAATATGCCAACCGTCCAACAGTTCATCACGTGACCGTGCAATAGTAAATTTAGCGTGCAATAGTAGATCTTTGTCATTGACGCTTTTTTTTATAAAAACGGCAAAGCGGCACGTGATCGGGCAATAATCGATCTGGGTCAGTGAGGCGCTTGTTTAAATGAACAAAGGAAGCAGTTACATGGTGATTTACACGGCTCAAACTCCACATTTTAATTTTATTAGTAAAAAATCAAAACGGTTCTATTTTATGATATATAATAAAACAACTATTTATTGCTCGGCGTGCCGCCTCTTGCAATTGTACCATTATCGGCTCCGTATAATAAATAGTTCCAACAATTGACTTCTAAGGAATTAAAAAGTTATATACTGTTTAACTTCAGTCTGCCGGATAGCATGTTGTCATTGGTGTCGCTTAATTTGCTTCTGTGTGTTCATAGAATGTGTTTTTGTTTCGAATGCGTGTTTTCGGATGACTGAGTTGTCCTGCAAGTTCTAACGCTCCTTGTGGAGATTAGTATTTACCGTTAAATCGTTATAGGCATATTTTGCCTCTATTTATCTATGCATTGTTTTGTTTGTTTTGAATGCTTGTTGTTTGATTGATGAGTCACACTGGAAATGTTTCATTTCCGGTTCGATTGATGTGTCTACTTGTGCCTCTTTAGTCATTGATCTTTGGATAATGCACGACTTCAACCGGGTTACAATAGAGCGGTATATATTCATTAACAGAGTCAAGTGCTAGGCAAAATGTGTCATTACTTAGAGGTTACCTTTCAGTCAATGTCGTTGATTAGTGTTCATTTGTTTCCATTTGTGTATTTCTCCCAGTTCTTAAAAGCAAATAGTTTCATATTACAACAAGCAAGGTTTTACGCAAGCGTAAAATAGCTGCCGAGAAACAAGAAGTTAACATAATAATATACCAAGCCACGGGTGTTAAAACAATATTGAAAAAAATAAAATGTTGTCACGGAGACGTAAACACGCCACGACCGTTTTTACTTACATTCTTTCCGATTTTTACCACCAGTTTTTCCTACCAGGCATTTTAAATCAATGTGAACGACCTCGCTTCTTTCCGTCCAAAAACCTTGACATGCCTTACATGTTGATTACAATTACCTTGTAATACGACGTGCTAGAAGTACACATCACCACAGAAATACAATTGTTCACGTGTGCGTTAGAGTGTACATTACTACAACACATATAAACGGTTCACTGTTACCATGTGTAATTATTAAGATTGCGTTATCAAAGTGACAAATGTAAAGGAATAATATTATAAAACTATTGCCTTTTAGTGAGGTCGATATGTGTATATATCGACCTGAGAAAAGTGATATCGACCGAGGCGATAGCCGAGATCGATATCACTTTTCTATCACTTTTCTCTGGTCGATAAATACACATATTACATATTTGTCTGTGATTTGTATAGGAAATACTGGGACTAGAAAAGCTATATCTACTCGTTTGCTCTACTGGGAAATATATTTCCCAGTACGGAACATTGCTCGGCCTTTTCCGTCAGTGGCGGGAATGCCAAATGACGTTCCAATTGTTTTACGGACGTCTTCGTCAGATTTCGCCACTAGGAAATAACGATTACGGAAATTAACGAAGAGTTCCGGTTCCACTTGTTTTGTTTGTATGACGTAACGTCGTATTTGATGACGTAACGTCGTCTTGGCGTTCTCGTGCAAACTGGTGTAAAAAGGCGTGACTCATTAGAAATATTAATACAATATCATTTTAAGAGTTCGGAGCACGAGTTCTTATATCGGGGCCATTTAGAAATAAATCGGGGACATTTAGAAATATATCGGGGCCATTTCTAAACTTGTCCTCCGCACTCGTTCTTATATCGGGGCCATTTCTCTACCTCGGGAGATATTTCCCGTATCTCAAAAAACACTGGTTATTAAATTCTTTATATTACATAATTGTCTTTGATTTATATAGGAAATACTGGGAATAGAAAAGCTATATCTACTCGTTTGCCCTACTGGGAAATATCTATTTCCCAGTACGGAACATTGCTCGGCCTATTCCGTCAGTGGCGGAAGTGCCAAATGACGTTCCGATTGTTTTACGGACGTCTTCGTCAGATTCCGTCAATAAGAAATAACGATTACGGAAATTTACGAAGAGTCCGGTTCCACTTGTTTTGTTTGTATGACGTAACGTCGTCTTGGATGATGTAACGTCGTCTTGGCGTTCTCGTGCAAACTGGTGTAAAAAGGCGTGAATCATTACAAATATTAAAAAAATATCATTTTAAATTATGTAACATATAGTTTAATAACCAGTGTTTTTGAGATACTGAAAATATCTCCCTCGCTAGATAAATGGCCCCGATATAAGAACTCTTTCTCCGCACTCGTTCTTATATCGGGGCCATTTCTCTACCCCGGGAGATATTTCCCGTATCTCAAAAACACTGGTTATTAAACTATATATATCGACCGAACCTAAAAGGCAACAATTATTATATTATTAAATCAAATTATTGATGAAATTTTGAATTTTGAAATGTTGAATTTTGAAAATTTGAAATTTTGAATTTTGAAATTTTGAAATTTTGAATTTTGAAATTTTGAAATTTTGAATTTTGAATATTCATGGAAATTGAATTGTTCATACTAATTTTTCACAGATCAATATACAAAAGTCAATATACGTTTTTCAGGTCAATATACCTTTTTGTTTTTAATCATGTGATCAACTTTTAACCAATTGTATTCATTGAATAATTTGATTTAATAATAAAAAACAATGAAAATTACAAAAAAAGAAAAAAAAAGGGAAATCAGCAGGCTTGAACCCTACCCTCCTGAGGCTTCTGAATGTTTCATCGCTAATATACATATAATAGTAATGATTTCAGTAGACTGGTTTACGAAAACGTCATTTCAGCAAGTGAAATGGTAACCTTTCAACATTACAAAATATATGTTTATACCATTCAAGTTTTTCAGACGAGTTCTCTAGGAATTCAAGTTGTAAAGCATGTTTATAGCTGAAAAACTCAAAGAAACTATTCATTACTACCTTACCATGAGCAATTACTAAAGCAATATAAGAGTCGCTGCCGTTCATGTTTTGACCGAAAATAGTCTGACCAATACAAGTTTAGTGTTTGCTTCCATTTTCCTTGTAAGTTGTTTCATTAAATAAGTGTTTTGAGTGGATTGCGTTCTATGAATCTAAACTGTACTCTGTGTCCACTTTGATCGCCATTCGGTGTCTGTCGAACATCAGGATGATTTGTGTGTTTTAAGAATTAGTCAAATATATTATTTCTGTATTAAATTGATAACATATACTACGTTAACCATAAACCATCAAAAATATATTCAAAATAAAAAATATCCGAATAAGGTGTGTCCTAACTATGGTTACACTACACGGTAAGCTGTTTTCAACTTGACGGTAAAATGAGCATGTGGGCGTCATGTGTGTATATATAGCGGAGGTGCTCCGCGTTGCAACTGTTTATAACTTGGCGATTCCTGTATTGCCTGATAAAACCTGTTTTAATGTGCTAATTTATAATTATTAACAATGGTATTTTCATATGTTTCTATGTTTTAAACCAAGTTGATTTTTTGTGAAAACTTGCATAAGTAATTATGTGTGTGTGTAATATGTAATCTTATTTGAGGCGTGAAACGGATCAAAGTGTCACGTAGTTTCGCCACCCTGATAGTATATGGTTGTATTCATAAAGTAGTTACCCGATCCAAAATTAAAACTATTTGCTCGAAACGATAGGAGGAGGGTATGTACAATTACGCGAGGCTGAACATTTTACATGGTTCTTGCATATACCGAGGGCAAAGTTGTGTGTACCGAGGGCAAATATGTTAACTTTAGACTGTGTTAATAGCTAACAACTGCTTACTTACATGTTTTATTACAAACGGTGACATATATTAGTCTATATTATTGAGTGTTATTGGGATTATGCCAACATGTATTTCGATTGATACAAGCTAATGAAGTAACGACAACATATAAATACACTGTAAACAAAAAGCGTTTAACAGCTTGGTTTGATGTAAATATTTCAAAAAAACAAAACATATCATGAACCCATTGTATGAAATTAAACTATATCTGAAGAGTTGACGAAGAATCAGTAACATACGTCATAGGGTGAGTTACACGTGTCGATGTTAGCCTGTTACTTTTTCTGAATCCAGCTGAATTAATTATTCAAAATTATATAGACGCTTAACGTGTGCGGTTGTTGTAGGAGACAACATGCTTTTATTATGAAAACGCATTGATAGACCAGATACCAATGGACCAAAAATGGCCATTATTCTGGTAAAAAGAGTTTTATTCTCAGATTTCAAACACATCGTAATAAAATGAATTCAAACGCAGTTTTCTGAACTCCATTAATCCGATTATTTGACGTTAAAGACATTGCGATTGAAAAATATAGAGTTAAATATTATTTTTACATTTTTAGAGATAATATATCCACTTTATAATGTTCGCAACCGTTGATATATGGCGACGTGATAGCCATTACACAACAGTTGCAACCATCATTCCGCGGCCAAAATACGTATCAATAGTACTGACTATTTAACGCTATGTTTTATACTTTAACTGGAAACATATCTTAAGATGTTCATCTATCCAAATTCACGGTCGAACGTCATTCATTACGGGTCCCAACTTGTTGCATTTGACCTTTAATTTGCTTACACGTTGCTACGACGTCGAGCTAAGAAATGTTACTGTATAGCAGTAATCCAATATGAATGAGTATTTTATTTAAACCTTCTTAAAGTTGCTACTGTATATAAACACATTTAAATGTCTCGGACGATCAGAACGCAGTACATTCCTGAAGTGCTGTTAGAATAGTCCATTTCCCCGTCGCAAATCAAGTCTTTAGACGATCTCCGTGAATAATGCTGCCTTGCTGGTTAGAGATTAGATCATGGTAGGGATTTCTTTATATACACTGTCCTGTTTTAATGGAAAGACAGTAGGGTAAGTGTGAGGTTTGGTGCACCCTAGAACCGGTTTAAACTCCCAGTGGCCTACTTTGCCACTGACCGTTCCAAGGCGGTAGTCCTATTGTCAACCATTTTGTGTTTGTGATGTCGTTTGCATTTATTATTACGTTTGCCTTCTTGTTTGTCTGTGTTTTTTGGTTGACTGTCCTCCTTCAATGCTACTTTCCCTGTCCGATTTTTTTATAATTCTTTAGTTTAATTTCAGTGCGTTTGTGAGAATATGTGTACAAACACTGAAACGCACGTTAAAAACGTATTAACGCGAATTAAACAACATGTTAGTCGATTACACGACTGATTTACCTTCACATTTCAAATTGCAATGCTATTTATCCTAAATAAACTAGTAAATGTACGGGTAAATATAGATGCATATACATACAACCATTCAGTTTATTTGATTTACTGATATTTCTTCGACATTTATGAATGATCTGCACTACAAAACATATACTGACATGTAACTATACAATTCCATTTATGTTCGTTTGGAGAAAGCATGAAAACATAAACACATATGTGTTGGTGAATGTACATTTCTAACACAGAAGAACTAATCTGTTCCTGTTTTGAACACTCGCATACATAGGAAAGAAGTAAACTAGAAGTTTGTATAATATTACATGTTTTCTTGTTTCTTTAATTTTGCACATTGTGATTTTGAATTTCCAAATATATGTATGTGATATACACTTCCTTCACAGACAAAAGGAACCCGACCTGTTTGTATACTATTTTTTCATAGAAAAAATGTAATGAAATATAACAGTTCCATGCATTTAAACTGTTTGTTACTTTTTTAATTATTTTTGTTTACATATTTTGCAGATGCGGTTAGAGATTGCCAGTTTCTACACTTTCGCTCACATTTGTTTTAAATTTCCACGATGTGCGTCGTAAAAATGCGCCGCTTCTGTTTAGGAAACCATTGCAGAACATCTTGTTAAATCCACGTCGAAATCCGTGACTCATGAAACAATAACATATTGGATTTACTGCTGAATTTGCAAGACCGAGCAAAATCACCATTGGGTAGACGTATGTGGACACCTTCTCTATAGTTTCCGCCTTGCTGGTATCAGTCAAATTAAACTCTATCCACAGGTTAACGATATAATAAGGTAGCCAGCAAAATCCAAATATTACAATTACACAAACTAGCATTTTCACTGTCCTTCGACGTTGTTTCAGTATGAGATTATTTTGTTTTTGGTGAGATTTGCCCTGGCCATGGAAGAGTACAGAGTTACCAATCCAAAGAGTGTGTCCAATTATTGAATATGCCAGCGCCATTAGAACGAATGGCCACACAAACAAAATAGAAAATATGAACACATTGTATATATGCTTATCTTTTAATGTATCCCACTTCTCTTCACATATTTTACTTTCAAATATCCCAGGTAATCCAAACGTGGTGACGGAATTTACAACCAGAAGTGGGGTAAAGGAACCTAACGATATTACCCATATAGCGAACAGCATACACCGCGTATTGCGCGTGGAAAATATAATCTTCGCCATTAAGGGTTTATATATCGCAAAATAACGACTTGCGCTTATTGCCAGTAACGACAACACGCTTACACCGACTGCCCAACCTTGGATAAAGGGAGCTAATTTACACAGAATTTCGCCATAAATCAATTTTTTATAAATTGTATTTCCAAGTGTCACTGGAATGCATATCAGAATGACGAGGATGTCACCAACTGTGAAATTCACGAGGAAGAAGTTAGTCAATGTCCGCATGCTCTTGAATTTTATGATTACCATGATAACGAATATGTTGCCAAGCAACCCGACTATAAATACGACACCGTAGAATATCATAAGCATAATATTTAACGGTCTCATATCAAAATTAACATCCAAATTGAGCTCCTGATTGAGAAATGTGTAATTCAAGTAAGCCAAGTAGTCATCGTCATATGAAATATTCTTCCAGTCTGAATATAGATCTCCTGAATTACTGTATGACGTCATATTCCAAGCTTTCTCATCAGGATCAGCTGTTTCTTGTATTTGTTGCATTGTGGCATATTTCTCCTGGAATAAACAAGCATTTGAAATTGATTGTTGGGTAAAAGCAAAACATACACACATGCGTTTGATGGATAGACAAAGTTTAAGTTGGTATCGTAAAATACAACAACGTTATAACAGATGCATGTTAGTATCATGGTTTAATTACTCGTTTGTAATTAGAACAGGCAGGTTGATGAATGGAAGTTTACCCAGGGCATACAAGTGCTATCATGCAAGATTAAGAAAAAACATCATATAGCAGGAAATACGCAGCTGCCCTCTCTGGCAATGTAAAATCATATGAAAAACACTTGCCTCAATCTATTATAGATATGCCTATGCTGCATGTGTTCAATTAAATTTCAAGAGCATCAAGGTTATCGACCGTAGAATCTTGTAACGTTCTTTAGTTTGTAAATCCAATAGTGTATTAAAGCATGTGTCAACAATCAGTCATTCTGTACATCTACTTGTATCTTCTAACACACTATTTACTCTATATTGCAAACAGCCGAGATATAAAAAAGGGTAAATTGTAAGCCACTTATCAGGTTGTCAAAATTGTCCAAAGTTAGGGTATTTTTTGTCAAGTAATTCATGCACGAGAAAATGAAGAGCAATTAGTTGTAAAGTATATGTGGATTAATATCAATATTTTGTTGTCCTTTACCACATATGTGGATATCATGTGTTCGAGCCTCACCGACCCCATATACAGGAGCGAATCATCCGAGTACGTAACATAACCATAATCTATTATTGGAATCCATTCGAAAGTAAAAGTAGAGAATGTTTTCCCGATTCCGATGCACCTTCCCCTCAACCACCCCCTCCTACTACCATGCACTCTTCTCTGTGGCCGCTTGAAGTAACCTACTATAATATGTCAATTAGTATAATCTGTTAATGAACCGTTAAACTTAATTGTATACGTATATCGTAATAAGACAAACTCTTTATATCAAGGCGTTTATGAATTTCTCAATAAAAAAAAAACACATACATTTCGCATGAAAAATATGTTAATTAGATTTTATAAACTCAGTGAGGTGCTTGCAAATATTCGTTTATCTCATCAAACCACTGTTACAGATTGCTCAAGACATCATCGCATTTCATAACAGTTATGTAGTATCCACTCTCGCTCGCAATATATGCAGAGCGTCTGACATGGAGCTATTTATTAACTACCATAGAGTGGCACAAACGCGCACACACGCGCACACACGCGCACATACACATTTACACAAACATGAGGTTGCAATATTAGCCTCGAGACATTAAATACGCGATTCTCGGGCATATACATATACAAGAATGTTGCATCCATCAGCCTTTTTTGCCAATGACCTCTCCAAGGCGGTAGCACCAACTATAGTTGCTCCTATGCGTGTTTGTGGATTGTTATCCCTGATTGCTACATATCTTGTCTGACTTTTATATATTTTTGTGAACGAATCATCTGTTTACCTTATTAATTAAAAGGCAGTCATACGATGTATGGATGTTGGTGATTAAACAATACAACTAATCTGGTGTTATTGTTTAAACAAACTTTTTATAGGAATTGAAATAGTAGATATAAAAATGGAATAGGAAAAGTAGCATTCAAGGACGACAGTCTACCACAAACACACACAATGTCTATGAAAGGCTATCAAATGTGTGGGTTTTATAAATTCTCTTAAAACTAACGAATAAATCAGTACAAATTAGTTATACATATGCTTGGGAGTGTTTTTAATATCAGGGTTGGGGCAACATTTTAGTATGTCTTGACAACCAACATACTATTTTTGACCTTCTTCACTATATCATGATAATGTAGATTTAACATTTCAAACAGAGCCATTGATTGATGCTCTGGGCCCTTTATTAGGACGGGGTGCATACATAATGTATGTTAACATCTAACCGTATCACGCACACATTTAGTAACGTCTGAAGAACCTTATATTGATGATATGTACAACGGTTGTTAAGAATAAAAAACACCACAATGTGGAATGGTGTACCATATCAACGTTAAGTTCTTCAGAAGGTATTTTATTAATTCCTGATTAGATATTATATTTGCATATGCAAATACTCCATTCAAAGTAAATACAGACAGATTATTTTGTAAATTGCTTTGTTTTACAAATGTAAGTATACGTATTTATTACTTCGGTTTATCCGAAGCTTCCAGAAACATAACTGTGAACAAAACTCAAAGGATTAGTATTCGATTGTTAAAATTGAAATTACTAGGCATCATCTTCATGAGCTCTCGCGCATCACAGTTATCGCGCTAGATCAACATTGTTATAGCTTTCACAACACTTTAGTGTCTTAGACATTCAGTATTTATAACAATACTAAGAACGTCTTAAACGTTCAGGAGAACATTCTTTTCATAGTTCATTTGTGTATTCGCTTGTTTTTTTAGATAATTGTATATATATTAAACATATTTTAAAAGTTGCATTAAACTTATGTAAATGCATTCACCGTCATTGATTCTTTCCTGAGTTAGCCCAACCACTAAGGTCATCCTGTGACAATTACTTATTTACGAGATTTACTAAACCACTCTTTGGCTGACACATACAACAACCCGGAAACAAACACAAGCAAAGCCCATAGATTGTTACCAAGCCAGTTAATAACATTACCTGTTGCAGATAAAAGCCATGATACTATTGCACCAATAACTCCTGGAAGTGCTGCAGCAGCTTTACCAGCTAGGTTGGCAAGAAGTTTACCAAGATTAAGTAGTTGTTTTTTTATCCAGTCTTTTACACTTGATGGATCAGGTTTTGGAGTTGGAACAGGTGCAGTCTCTCCTCCTGTTGTAGGAATAATGGTATCAACTAATACCCCAATAATCATACCAAAGGCAGTCAAAATACTAACAATAGTAATACCTTGCTCCCTAAATAAGGTTTTGATTCTCTCACCCAATGTTGTGTCTTCTCTTAACACCTTATTTATAGTTTCTTTTATCCTGTTTATTTGACTGCGTAATGCTTCTTTGTTTTCACTCGCCGCTTCAAGTCGATTACTTCTTTCATCTTCTAAGTTTTTTATTCTGTCACGTAGGCGCTCTTGTTGAAACTCATCCTCCTGCCCGGGGGTGCTAACCTGTTCTAATTTTTGTTTTTCTTTCGTTATATCTTTATCAAGCTCAGTGAGCTTTGAGAGATTATTAGTAAGTTCTCCGCGAAAGCTTTGCAATACCTTATCTAAACCTCGTATCTCTCGCATTGTTAGACTTTCTGGTTGAACAGCAGTTTTAGGATGAGTTTCATCTATTATATTACTCAAATCACTCTCAATTGTATTTACAGCATCTACTGTATTTTGTACATCTTCAGTTGTTGAAAACGTTTGCATTGGTATATTTTCTCCTCCTTTTGTGAGAGTATCTCTTGTTTTTGCTAAGGATGCTAATTCTGCCCCTCCCTGAGCCTTTCTTTCACGTGGAACTAAATAATCATAAATGTTTTAATTATTTTTTACGAAGTCAATGCCATATTTTTTAACTAAAGTGTCCAGCTTATAAAACTTGATTGGTTCGTTTGGATTATTTCCCTTATAATAGGTAAGTGGAACATCATCCACCCCAACTGCATATAACATTGTCCTACCGATTTCGTCCTCATCCACTCTAAAATCATCTTTATAATCAATTCCGCTGATTTCAGCATTAACTTCAGTAAAAAATTGATCTACTAACCACTTTTTTTGTGTAAGCTGTTCTTCTGTTTTATCTTCTCCTTCAAGCTGATCAATAAGCTTATTTTCATTTACAATTTGTCTCTGAAATTCTGGGTCAAGTTGTATAAATTCGTCTTCAAGTATTCTATCTAAGTCTTCTTCAGTCATATCATCAATATCGAACGCAGGATTTTCAAATCCGCCCTCAGCCATTGTTTATTTTATTTAATTTTAAAAAATATATTTAAAAAATAAAAACAATGTCAGCTTACGGTAACAAACTCAGCCCTCATAGAAAACTAAGAGAACCTCATGGTGCCAAAGGCATCCGCACAAGTGTAGTACTAACTAATAATCCATCAACAATAGACCAAAACCAGCAACTGCTTGTTAGATTTCCCAACCTAAGTACTAATGATGTGATAGTTCCGAGTACTGCTCGTCTTGCCTTTGAAATAGAAATTAAAAGCAGAACAGACGCCAACGCTACTCTATTTCAAAATCTGGGTAGAACAATTGTGAAAAAAATGACAATAAGAATAAGTGGCAATGAAGTCATGTCAATAGATGACAGTGATATATATCATTGTTATGTAGATTTATGGAAAAGCCCTACCGAAAGATTAAACATAGCTTACCAAGGTATTGGTAAACCAAACATGCTAAAACATAGAGTTAGCGCGGGAGATGCTTCCTCAGACACCGGAGATGAAGCTATAGCAGCAGCTTATGGAAATAGATTTTGTATTCCACTGGACTTTGAAATGTTAGAAAGTCATATGCCATTTTATCAAGCGGGGCTTGGTGATAGGTTAGAATATGAATTAACGTTTAACGATTATAACAAAGTTATCAAAAGCAGTGATGCTGATGTATCTTATATAATAAAAAATATCGGCTTGGAATTTGATAAGGTTAGTGATGTTGAATTAGCCAGACAAATAAGACAGCAAATCAATGGTAAGATGTCATTTATGTATGATCGTATCTTGCGACATAGAAAAATAATAGCAAACAAATCTGAAACCCTTTGGAACATCTACATTAATGTACCAGCACGGAGCATGAAAGGTATTTTAATGCTGTTTGAAGACCCAGAAAGAACAGACACAGAAACCTATTACAACCCAAAGATTGAAAAGGTTGAAATGACAATAGAGGGAGTACCAAATCAGTTGTATAGTCAGGGCATGAAGGCATATCAACATTGGGATGAAATCAACAAATATTTTGCTTTAACATCAAAAAGAAACAAAGAGACAGAAATAGCAGCGAGGGACTTAAACTTTACCAGTGTTTCTCTTGAGAGCTATCTGACAAAATCATATGCTTTGTGGCTTGACCTTAGAACATGTGAGGATAATTTATTACACGGCAGTGGAAGAAGAATAGAAAACGGCAGTGAAGGCATAACGATATTAATAAATAAAAAAGCAGATGCAGATCAAACTTTAAATATTTACATATATATAATACAAGATGCGCAAATCAATTTTGAAGATGGAAGATTCAAAGAAGCAGGATACTAGCTTGCAACAAAAATATCCTAAATATTCACATAGTGCCATTATTTGTGGTCAGACAGGCTGTGGTAAAACAGAGTTTGTTCTTGACATACTTGAAAAAGAGTATGTTGGAGTTTTTGAACATATAATTATATTGTGCCCGACTATAAAGTGGAACGAGGCTTATAAAAATAGATCCTGGATAGGAGATGTAAGACACCCAAAAGATAAAAAAATAGCAATTGTCAATCCTGTTGGTAAAGACGGAAATGAAATGCTACAGATGCTACTTATTTTTCAAAAGATATGCTGGCCAGCCCACATTATACATTATTGACGATTGCTCAGCCACAAAAGAATTAACAAAGAAAAAAGATATGTTGTCAGAGTTGGCATTCTCCGGTCGTCACGCTAAACAATCAGTGTGGGTCATTTCACAGAGATATAATTCTGTATTGAAAGATTTGAGAGAGCAAGCAAAATGGTTGTGTATGTTTTACACCAAAGACAGAGATAGTTTTGAAAATTGTTTGAGAGAAAATGATGTTATTCCTACACTGGAAGAGAGAACCAGAATAAAAAAAGCTTTAGCTAAGACTAAATATTCGAAGTTAATTTTGAGGACTGACCAACCAACTGGTTATTGGGTTGAATAATTTCTACCAGCAATTCTTTTTTTCTAACAGCATTGCTTTGTTGCTAATAGTAATACTAACAGCAAAGTAGCAATGTTAATAGCAATACTGACATGAAAATATAATGAAAATATCAGAAAATATAGTATTGCTAATAGCATTGCTCATAGCAAAGTAGCAATGTTAATAGCAATGCTTGCAGCAAATTAATAATGTTAATAGAAAAAATAGCAATATTAATAAAAATGCTATTAACAATACTAACAATTACTAGTTGCATGAATATCGCAGCTAGTTGTTTTGTATTTTATATTTATTTCAAGATAAAAAATAAGATTAATAATATAAAAATGAATGCGGAAGAACTATTACAAAATATATCGGAACAGACGGAACCAGATGATTCAAAGCAACAAGAAACAAAAAAAGAAAGATTATCAGCTATAGTGGTTGGCGGTGGATGTCGTCAATATTTGGGTAAGGACATACAACTCACAAACATAGATGGCATGCCACCGGATGAAATTAACAAACTTTACTGCAGATATGAAGCAAGGCTTGGGGCAAGCATGACTAAAACTTTAGGCAATTCTTTTATTAACTTGTATGTGATGGGAGTATCAAAATATTTTAATGTAACCAGTCCACAAAAGCTGATAGAAGATTTGGAGGAAGACCCATTTATTAATCATGCTTTGACAAGTGCTTGTTGTGAGTTGTATTACAGGTATGGAATGTGCTTAGCACCATTTACAGCAATACTAACAACTGTTAGACATATTGATTTTAATAAAATTAAAAATACAGATAATATAAATGGAGAACCAAGAGAGTGAAGTTATACCTGTTGTTACACAACCTGTTGAACAACAAAAAGTAAAAAATCCAAAAAGAATAGAAGCTGGAAAAAAAGTAGCAGCGGCAAGAAAGGCAAAGCGTTTGCTTCAAGATGTTACAAATCAAAATGCTGCAAAGCAAGATGCTGCAAATCAAATAACAAAAATAACAATAGATGAAGAAGAACCAGAAAAAATCAAAATAAACGTATACAAAAATTATATTCCACCGTGTCTGGTTTTATTAGGCATTGCTGGGTTGGGTTTGTATATTTATAACAAAAAATCTGCTACACAACCTGTAACTGTGCAACCTGTTCATGTTGCACCAAAAGACCCGTTTGATTTTTAATAATTTAATTAAAAAAAATAATCATATAAAAAAAATGGCAGCAAGTATTGACGGAAAACAAATTGTAAATATGATGTATCATGCTGGAGTGGAAACACTTTTAACTATTGGATATTCTGATATTAGCAGAAAACTACTAAAAAGACCTGCACCTAAAGTGGATTTTAATATGACAGATTTTGGGATGCTGTCTGTGGATATAATGTTAGCAATGGCTACAAAGGATATGTTGATTAAGCAAGGTATTATTCCTGCGGATATTATGAAATAATTTTAAAAAAATATATATAAAAAAATGGCAAGTGCAGTAGCAATGATGATAGGTGGCGCATTAACAAATGCATTGGCGTTTAGCGGTTCAAATTATTTCTTTTCAAAAATGGGAAGTCATTTAGATGAGGAAAGACAAAGGCATGACAAAGCAGTGGAACAATTAAACGCAGCACAAGTGGAGTGGAATAAAAAAAGAACAGAGAGGTTAGATTTTATTAATAAGCAACTGCAAAAAGAACATCATGCAGAGCAGACTTTTGATGATGTAGACCAGGCTATGAAGCAGTATTATTATATAACTGGTAAACATTTGCTTTTGGAACCGGAGCCCAAGTTGAGTGATTTTTATACACCATCTCCGGATCAACAGAATAGAGAAATTACGTTTATTGTGGTGGGCATGGCTGCAACTGGATTTGTGGCGTACAAATTGATAAAAAGTTTAAAACTATAATTACTTTGGATTTTTTGAATTTGGAATGACTAAGTTTACTTTGAAAAGACTAAGTCATATGCATGATACCTATTTTTGTTGTTGTTTTTACATGGTTTCAATCCAAGTGGTCGAATATAATATGGTGGTTTAGCACTCTTCTCTAATTTATTTTTAAGATGATCAGGCGCCCATACTTCACCATTGTCTAATAATGTCAATACCATGGATGGACCATATTCGGTATCTACTATTTTCGTATCTGTAATTTTGTATATTTTATTTAGTTCCAAGTCTGTCCATTTCTTTGTGCTATTTTGATATTGCTCTTCAAGCAGTTCATCAAATTGTGCAGTTGTGATTTCCATTTTTTCTTTATAGTTATATAAAGTTTAATCTTTAGTAGAAAAAAATGGAAAAGATTTATTACAGCCCAAAAGGATTTTGGAAAGGTTACTCAGCAGTTAAAAAATTAGCAAAAGAGGCTGGTGTTAGTGAAAAAAAGGCATTAGAATTTTTAAAGAAACAAGCTGTGTGGCAGATTTATTTACCTGCGCCGAAGAAAATAGTTAGACCCAGGTTTGATGTTTCTACTAAGAATGGAGTGCATCAAGCTGATTTGTTATTTTTACCGCATGATACTTTTGGGATTGGTCGTGGACGCAAGACATATAAATATGCGTTAACTGTGGTTGATATTGCAAGTAGATACAAAGAAGCAGAGCCACTGACTTCCAAGGATAGTAAAGAAGTTGCCAAAGCATTTGAAAATATATATAGTCGGCATCTAAAATATCCAAAATTATTACAAGTGGATCCAGGCAGAGAATTTATGGGTGCAGTATCACAATTGATGGCAAAACACAAAGTAAATATTAGACGGGGCAGAACAGAAATACATAGAGACCAAGCTTTAGTGGAAAGATTTAACAGAACATTAGCTGAAAGATTGTTTGGTTATCAGTATGCTAAGGAAATAGATTCGCAAAAACGTAATAGAGAATGGGTAAAGAGATTACCAGAAGTTGTTAAAGCCATAAATTCGGAGACAAAAAAGCCTCCTCTTGTTGAAACAAAAATATTAAAAGATGATCCTATCTGTATGAATGCAAGTGTGAGATATTTATATCAACCCGGGGAACAAGAAGGTGGAAGACGCAGAGCAACTGATCCAATGTGGAGTGTAGATATCCACAAGATTAAAAGTTATATGGTGACGCAAGGTATAAGAGTTTATTATTTGAAAGCACCAGCGCCACAGAGAGGATTTGTCAAAGAAGAATTACTTATTGTTCCTGCTGATACCCAAATTCATAAGTTTTTGTAGAAACCATGTGCATCAGTTGTAATTCCATCTTCTCGGATGTATCTTTTTGAGTAAAATGGTGATAATGTAACTTTGTTTACTTTTATGCCATATATTTGATGTTTTATTGATCGCATCATATTCATTTCATGGTTATATTTTTTCTTGTTAAATAGTGCATCCTTGTAGTTCTCAAAGTTTATGTGTTTTTCGACTACATATTTTTTCACACCCTTTGCTTTTTTAATGAGTTGTTCATCCGCTCTCAAAATAGAATATAGCTTGGGTCTTAATCCAACATACTCAGCTATAGCAACACCATTACATTCGTCTTTCATTTTACCCAATACTTTTTTGTTTGTATCATCATGCATTGGGTGATCTTGAGGATAATCACTCAAGTCATACTCATCTTTCATTTCAGCCATGTCTTTGTATGCATCATCTGTTTTGATGCCTACAAACAAGCTGTCAGTATCTGTGTATAATAAAGTACAGTTATCTCCATACCTTTTTTTCAAAGTATTATAATACCAATCATAAATATGGTACTTTGATAAATCCAATACTGCCATTCCAACATAAATTGGTTTGTTTAATGTTAATTTTGTTTTGTTTACATGTACTGCTGATAATTCATCTGAAAATTTGATACGCCTGTTAAAGTTGGGTTTGGCTATTATTTTTCTTTTTTTTTCATTTTCAGAGCCGTCAGTTCTGACTAGTTTTATATCAGTCCGCTTGCGTAGATTTTCCATTGTTTTGCCATACACAGAGTTGTTCGCAAGTTTGTAAAAATCTTTTTCAAAGGGTGATTTAGCTTTTTTCCTAAGTTCTGTGTTTAAACGAATATATGATTCCATCCATGGCTTTTCATTGAATTCTATTACTCTGTGTACTTTCTTTAGTTTCATACCCAAAGATAAATACAGTTCCAGGGTTTTGTGATGTACCACATATTTTTCTTTGTCCATAAGATTGGGAACTAGCTGTTCTGTATTTATCATGCTATTATTTTCTAACAGATCTGTCTGGTATTCAGACAACCATTCTTTTTTCACTGCTAATCTTTCCGGTGCAAGCGGATAGTCATTGTGAGCTTCATGGAGTTCTTTAGGATATTCCAAATCCACTTCTGCAAAATATCCTTTTCCTTCTTTTGACTCTGGCAACTTTCCTGATTCCCCCAACTTAAAGCCAGAATTTGGAAGTGGTTGACTCATTGCCCAACCATAGAGGTTACAGGCATCCAGATCCATTAAGTAGTTGTTTTCCTCGTTAGGGTTATAATCAGCTACATATGGATTGTTTGCTTTGGCATATCGTTTTGATACCATACTAATTCCACCACGCATACCTTTTTCTATAAATAAGTGCATGTCAATGTCTGTCAAAAGTTCCAATTCTATTTTTGAATGTTTAAGTAAAGCATCCAAAAATAATCCAGGTGCTGTGTAGTAATGTAAAGCATCAAGTTTGTATGCATTCATACAAGTTTTTCTAAAAGTTTGAAACACATTTGCTAACAGAGTTACATCAGTTTTTAGATATAAATCATGATAGTCTCCAAGAGTTTTACAGTTAAACTCTTTCCATATTTTTTGAGCATATTCGTAATCTTCGAAACTTATACTTTCATCTGAGAGACTACTGTAAAACTTTTCTATAGGCGGTAATTGTGTTTCCTTAAATCTTTCCATACTGTCCATATATTCGTATGGATAAATACCTTTTCGTAAAAGTAAATCTGTTTGTTCCCTAAACTGATTTTTAGTAATTTTGAAATCAGATTTGTCTGTTGCATCAACCAATTTTTCCAGAGACGAAGCCATAAATTGGAAACTGTCTAAAAATCTAAGTTGTCCGGCACTAAATGAAATATACTTTTCAGCGTTGTTTGGAATGCATGTAATATTACCTGTCATTTTATGTATTTTTTGCATGATGAGATGACTATCATATCCTTTGAGGTTGTGAAATATAACAGGTATAGGTGTTTTGTTTGGTTTTATTTTCAGCTTTAGGTTGCAGTTTTTATGTGCTGCACCTCTATATTCACCTGTAAAATGACAGTGGTCTCTTACTTTACAGTTTTTACCACATTTTCTACCTATTTCATCCTCGCATATCCAGCAGTGTGTTGCTTTTTCATAATCTATTTCATTCTGCTGTGTCATGATTAATGGTTTCGGGTGAGCAAATATATTATTGATCTTGCTCTTTTCACATTCCAAATGATTTAAAAACTTTTCAAGAGTATCTTCACCTCTGTAAATAACAGGTTTTTCAGCTTTGCCATCATATCTGACAACTTGATAACCAAATCCACAAGCTTCGTGCACACTTGTGATTTCAGATTTCTTTCCAAATTTAGAAAATTGAGGTTTGATTATACTTTCAAAATCAGCATATATTGCATAGGGCACAGGCATCTGATTTTGATGATTTTTAAATTTTACAGTATTTTTACCTTCCTTTGGCATTTCTATTCTGCAAGAAGTTTTGTTAATACCATCACAGTCTTCTTTGTGTTTGGTAAGTAGTTCTTTTCCAGAATAGCCGTGAAGGCAACGATCGCAAAAGTAAGTTTGACCATGGTGTTTGTTTTGGTCCCAGAGTAGTCTATTCAAATTTTTAATCCAGCAATAGTGATATTTTGTTGTTAATGTTTTTGGTTCTTTAGAATAATCATCAGGGTTATAGTTGTCATCTATAATTCCTTCTTCATTATTTGGATCGTCTTCGTTTTCTGATTCAACTTCAGTGTCTTCAGATATTAAGATCAAATTAATTCGTTCAATATCTTTTGGTTGTTCTGATATTTTATATGGAAAAACAGATACCTTTTTATTTTTTCCTGTTATGGTATATGCATAAACATTAATAGCAAGGTTGTTTTGTTTTTCTACTTTGGAAATTTGAGAAATTGGAGTGGGAAAATCAATACCATCCATATTCAACTTACCCATGTGTTTGTTATAACTAGATATCCTAGTTGGATTATTTTTATTAGGCCACAAAGCAGAAACCAATGCCACTTCCAAGCACTTATTATCTTCATTATTAACATTAATTATTGCTTTTTTATCAGATACTGCTTTAGGTAGAGGAATATATGAAGAACCTTTTAATGGTTCATACTTTGCAAAATTGAAGTAAAACGTAACACAGTGATCAATCTCCAATCCAGATGCTGTGTTTGTAAATCTTTCAAGGCTCTCTTGTATATTTGCAGATGATTCATCGTAAAACTCATCTATTTTTTCAGAGGTTAAAATTGCATTTTGTTCACTATGTAATACTGCTGTGGTGTATTTGTTGGTATCACCATCATCTTTGAATAAATTTACAGTGAGACCTAATTGAAACTTTAATCCATCCATCTTTGTCAGCTCTTTGCTTATTTGTTTTGTAATAATGGATTTTTTATCACGAAATAGTTTTTGAGGGTCTTTGTATTTCCCGGCAGATATTTCGTATGCTTTGAAATAGCCACACATTGGTTTGTCAACCAGTTTTAATTCTTCTTTAGATGTTCTATCATTAAGCTCTTTCAATTCATTTATTACATTGTCTCGTGATTTAGCATATTTCTGATTTTGCTCATCTTGTAATTTATCATATTTCTGCTTTTCTCGTTTACGTTGTTTCTTAGCACGTCGTCTCTTGAGTAAATTTTCTAATGTTTGAGATTTAACCTCTTTTGGAGTTTCCTTTGGAACTTCTTTAAGAGCATTTATACCGTTAGATAGTGTTTGCTTATCTATTACACCTGTATCAAACAGGCGTATTAAATTTTCTATAATCTCTTCAGTCTTCATTATTTCTTTTTGATATACTTATTTTTGTTTTTATTTAATATAAAAAAATATATCAAAAAGAAACAATGGAAATTAATGTTTGCAAATTTCTTAAAATTGGATTACACGATCCGTGTAAAAATAAAACTACAAAAGATTCTAATTATTGTAGTTTGCATAAGTATAGATTAAAAACAAGTCATGTATTGCCGTGCTCAATATGTAAAAAAGGCACAAGAGCAAAAAATAAAATTTGTGCTGATTGTGGTGGAGTTTCAGTCAGAATAATGACACGTTATTGGAAATTTAAAGATTATAATGCTGAGTGCTTAAAATTTAGACGTATTGATGTTTAACCATATAAAAAAAATATGTTGTAATTTTGATAACTTATAAAAAAAATAAACTTGCAATCTTCACTACCCCCATTTTGAAAAAGTTTTAATAAATCAAGTAAAATCACCATTTCGTGATGATTTATTTAAAAAAAATTAAACTTGCAATCTTCACTACCCCTATTTTAAAAAAGTTTTAATAAATCAAGTAAAATCACCATTTCATGGTGATTTATTATATATGTGTTTATTTTGGGGTCGTTCTGCTGCAATTCGAGGTAAAAAAAAAATTACAACAGAAACCCCAATTTACATATATATGAGCTTGAACATGACGAACGGCTAAATAAAGTACTGTCTTAGAAAACATCTGTTAAGTTTGTAGGACACATCGTAGGGTCAGAAGGAATTTCCGCTGACCCCGACAAGGTCAAGGGCATAACCGACATGAAACCACCTACAGAGGTACATGGCGTACGCAGATTTCTGGGTATGGTTACGCAGTTGGGCATATTCATACCCTTGCTAGCGGAATACTCAAAACCGATACGTGACTTGCTAACTGTGAAACATCAGTTCTATTGTGGACCTGATCAACAAATTGCTTTCGACAAGATTAAGCACGTACTCACAAGTACACCGGTTCTTGCTCTGTACGATCCAAATAAGGACACTTTGTTGACAACAGAAGCAAGCAACTTTGGTCTTGGGGTAGCATTGTTTCAAAAATAGGAAAATGGGAATCTTAAACCTGTTTCATTTGCCTCAAGATCACTATCACCGACAGAACAGCGTTACTCAACTATTGAAAGAGAAGCACTGGTAGTTACCTTTGGTTGTGAAAGAAATCGTGACTTTCTCATATGAAAATCCTTTCATATTGAGACTGATCACAAACCTTTAATTTCATTACTGGGGCAAAATGCTCTTAATGATTTGCCCATCAGAAAACAAATATTTAGACTGGGACTAATGCAATACTCATATTCCATTCCTCACGTTCCAGAGAAGCAATTAGTCATACCAGACTTACTGAGTAGACACCATGTGAGTCAGATATGGACACATGAAGAACAGAAGCTTTGCAATGAAACTGAAAGCTTGCAATTACATTGAAACCTATGTAGACACAGTTATCAGACAATTGCCGGCGCCTGAACCCAGATTAGAGGAAATCAGGTTAAAAAAGGACGTAATCCCATTTGTCAAGCTCTAATTAGGTACTATCAGTTTGGGTGGCCAGATAAGAAAAACGCAGGCAGCCAGTGAAATTGGTGCACTTTATTGGCAATTTAGAGTGGAAATTACTGTAAACAATGGCCTGTTAATGAAAGCTGACAAATTAATTATCCCAACTGAACTGAGAACAGATATACTCTCCAAACTTCATGGGGCCCATCAAGGGATAAGGAAATGTAAACAGAGGGCCCATGAATCGGTTTGGTGGCTAGGGATTAACGCTCATATTGAAAATCTTGTCAAAACTTGTGACGTCTGGGCAAAATTGCAAAATGATCATGCCGAGCCAATGATCACTACTGAGTTTGATGACCGACCTTGGAAACATTTAGGGTTTGATTTGTTCATATGGAAATATCTTTTAGGTGTAGATTCAACACAATTCACAGGACATAATAGGTCACTTGAAGTCAATATTTAGTAGACATGTGACATCCTGACATCTGACAATGGCCCTCAGTATTCCTCAAAAGTGTTTGAAGAATTCATGTCCGCCTACGGAATAAAACGGAGCGAGCCGTACAAACAGTAAAACGCTTACTGGAAAAATCCGCTGATCCATACATCGCGCTAATGCACTATCGCGCGACAGCTTTAAGCAATGGCTACAGCCCAGCTGAATTGCTTTTCGGAAGGAAAATTAAGACAACACTTCCGCAAATTCCAGAAAAAATAATACCACAACCGGTTAATTACAAAGTACTTCATCATAAAAAGATCATCGCGCGACGCAAATCAAAACAGCGTTATGATTCTCGAAAAGGAGTGTGTACCTTTAAACCACGTTAAAAGCGTGACAACACTTTTGTAAAAGATTTACAGGTTGATGTTAAAATCAAAATAGAGGCTAATCGACCTCGGTCATATGAAGTAGAAACACCCAGCGGTACAATAGCTCACAACAGAAGGCATATGGTGAAACTCAGCAACAATGCTCAGGTGAATGAACTTCTGACTTTCAATTGGGGGGAAACAATGAGAGTACACAATCTAGTCATGCATCTGATACCTACTCGTCTCATGATAATTCACATGTGGACAATGATCAAAGTGTGCAAAGTTCACATTATATTACTAGACATGGCGGAGTTTCAAAGCCGCCAGACAGATTAAGTTTATAGGCAATCATTGGAGGTAATTAGTTCGTAACTGTTTCTGTCTACATCTGTGGGAGTGACCTTTAAATAATCAGACATGTGTTTAGTGTAACAGCTGTGCCGATTTATTAATAAAGTACTGGACTGTGGACTGCACTGTTTATGAATGAAATTCTTCACATTTATAATTGTTCAGTGGGAACAATATTTATGAAATTACTTCTAATATCAGCTTTAAAAGGAGGGTGTTGTGTATTGTGCTCTAATGTAACTTGATATACAAGCATGCCTGTGCCTTATATGAATGTATACACAGCCCATCACTGGGTCAGTCTCTCTTTAGCGTCTCTCATAGTAGCTTCGTATTAAAGCATATAGTCTATAGTAGAACATGTGTGTTGGCTCGTACTTATGAACCAGGATATATAACAGTACAGGAAGCATATGAAAACAAAATATAATAAACTAGTTTTAAAAGAATGTCGCTGAAATAGTATACACCATTTCTCTGGATCGGTACAAAATAACCTATACAATGTGCTTATAAGCCGTTCAACAACGATTACATTCAATTGTCTAAATCATCATCAACACATTATAGGTTATTAATAGTAAGGATACAGAGACAATGGGGACTTGAATCGAATACATTATGATGGTGCTTTAACGTACTCATGCACGTCGATACACGCATAAGCAAGACACAGTTGTTATAACCCTAATGTCGTAACAATGCCATTAGTTTTGTTTGATAAACTAGAATTTTGCAAACTGGCAAGTTTTCTAACAATCTGAGTGATAAACAACAACATTACATTTGATATACCATGGCTTTTTGCGTTATTACATGTCCCAATATATTTGGACCCTTAGTGTACTCGTTCATTAGAAAGGGTTAATATTACGACTTTAGTATGCTAATACACAAGGAATCGCGGAATAATGCGTAATACAAGTATTACAATTAATAGTAATACGTTTATTGTCGCATATGTAAATTGGAACTTAATATAATTTAAGTCACCGATGATTCAATAAATCTTCCTTGTTGCGTTGTGTGAAATAGGAATATAGCTAAGGTTCAGCTCTGAGGACAATATAATTGCGATGTTGTTTACGCATACAATCGATTTAAAACTACAGAGTCTCTATGATATCAATCGATTTCTTCTTTGTAGGTGTGTCTTTATTTGTAACTTCATGTTCACCAGCTCATGTCGAAATCGGGTATCTAACCCTTTCGCCGCCAAATTTTAAAAGTCGTCTGCTAAAATTAAAATTCAAACCTTCCAGTGATATTTTGTATATAAAGCGTTATGGAAAATATTCTCACCGAGGGATACACTGTAAACCCTTATCAGTATGCTCATTATGGACAGGTTGATCTGGGTTTACATTAGTCGCAGCAATCAATGTCTTCGACTGTGGCAGCAAATATAACGCAGCACATCATTTATTGTATAGACATCGACCAGTGCACATCGTACCAGTACGCAGGATACATTATGAGTTACAGAGAAATCTATTTGCCGCTTTCGGAACTCGAACACACGACCTTCTGATTTCAAGTCAGGTACTCTATCCACTGAGCTATGACGCTTCTTGGGAAAATGATAAATAAACTAACATGTAGTATAAGGCAAAATAACGTAAATATTTGAACGCAACTCAAGATGAATCCATACATATATAAACTTGTCCAACTTGTCGGACGTATAATTTAACATTGCCTGGTATACTATATGTTATCAAAATGTATTATACACCTATCAATTATATATACATAGTACCTGCATGTTCTTACAATAGAATACAACAACCAGTATCACACTACAGGTTATCAGTATGCTACTCAAAATTGACTTTGGAAAATGTCAGATTAGAATGTTGGGGAATACCCAGCTAGTAATTAAGAACAAAGGATGTTTTAACATGACATGTGAACTATCAGAATGTTTGTTTTTGCGTTTGTGAACACTGTGGGTTAATTAATTAATTAAGATTATGTCATTTGGTAAATTCACCAGAAGTATGAATGTAATGAACTAAACCATAGTTGTTGCAATGTAACGTACATGTTTTCATGCGCGTGTAATGAACATATGTTCATGTCTTTCCTGTTGGTGGTTTTCAGTTAATTTGACTTTATATAATTTTTGTTTTAAGTTGTTGTTTTTGATACATGTATTCTATTTGAATGATATGTAAAGAGGCATATATCCTGATCTGGCATTTACCTACTCGAGGTGATAAAAACTTCCAGAACAAGTTACTATAATAATAATCCTATTGAAACTAATACATTACTTGTTATTTAAAGCTTAATGAGTTTGTGTGTGCGCTAGTTATAATTACGTAATGCCTATTAAGTGTTAATAATGATGGAACATACCAATAAATAGTCGTGGTCTAGTGGTTAATTGTACGGCCATCAACACGTAAAAGCGCAACGGCTGTGGTTCAAATCCCGTTCCGGGGAAGTACTTTATTTCCATCACATATATTCTGAAGCCTTATATTTATCGATGTTACCTGTACGTCGACTAAATAAAATGTGATATTTTATGCATCGATTTCTGCCTTAAATACCAACTATTGGGGTGGTCGTCGATTTCAAACTAATTCACACGTGACTCATTCATTTTCATGAGTTATTACCAGTTTAAAAAAAGACTCTGTAGCTTTAAACTAACTAGTAGGCCTTATTACTAACGGACTGTTCCAAGTCGGTAACATTCGTTGTGATGTGTATTGTCGTTTTCATTGTACATTACATGTGTTCTGTGTTTGCTGTGCCATTACGATTGCGTTTGTATAGGACCAGTTTGTCCCGTTTTTAAATTAATTCGGTACATCAATTTTGAGATTTATGATTTAATATGCCACAGAAACAAACATGTTTTTACGCAGCAGTTGTTTGTTGTATGAGTTAGTTACCCGTATTATTTGTTGTTTGAATCTGCGCTGTGTAAATAAACATGAGGATATTTACAAGTAACTATCGTAACATTGAACTGAGCTAAGGAATAATTTAAGTGTTTGTTTATGAAATCTCGTTACCGTTATGGTAAGACTGCTCAAGTTTGAGAACCTGTCCCATGGGCGAGAAACTATGGACGTATTTTCCGTGGTAACGTTTAATGTTGTCTTCAGACTTGTCTTGTCATGCCCTTTACGATTTAATCACATGTTGCCCTGACTTCAGCGAAGTCAATGAGCACTTGCTTTGTGGCTTTCGTGACGCTTGTTTATGATTCATATAGACATGATCATCGTTAAAACCAATAGCGCATTACTATTGATAATTCCGATAGGTGTCACATACCATGATTATTACGAATGCTTGTTTTTGTTTGAATGTGTTCTATGAATTCTAAATTTCTGTTCGAATTGTATATCTTTATTTATCAAAACTTTGAATGTACGAAGGTAATCGCTGATTGTGATGGTCGTCCACCCTATCCATAACGACAGTCCATCAACCCTTCTGAATCACTCAACTACTAATTGTCATATGTTATACAAACGTAGTCATGGTCAGCTTTGGTCGCATAAGATAAAACATTAAAGTGATAGCATGTATTCAATTGGTATTTTAAATGCGAACTCTCATTCTTTGTAACGCAATATTCGCGTCGACGTGTCGGTCAACTAGGAAATTAAAGGCAGACGTTTACCACAGAATCACTACGTGTGTCCGTCTGGGTACATTTCGCTTACCAAAGAAGCAATCAGTATACCCGTCTGGGTACTTTTCGCTAACCAAAGAAGCAATCAGTATACCCGTCTGGGTACTTGTCGCTTACCAAAGAAGCAATCAGTATACCCGCCTGGGTACTTTTCGCTTACCAAAGAACAATCAGTATACCCGTCTGGGTACTTGTCGCTTACCAAAGAAGCAATCAGTATCCCAGTCTGAGTACTTTTTCGCTCACCAATGAAGCAGTCAGTATACCCGTCTGGGTGCTTTTCGCTCAACAAAGAAGCAATCAGTATACTCGTCTATGAACTTTAAATAAATCATAGTGTAATACCTGTAAAAAACTGTATGTACAAGGTTTATATTAAAATTAACGCAACCACATCAAAACCAACAGTCGTGCGTAATCTCGTTATAATCGTGTGTTATGTTAGATTTAAACATGGAAATAAAATCTTATATCAATACGTATACCAATAAATCTGAAAGATCTATCTCGGGACAAAAAACGATCAAAGAAAAAATCAAGGTAAAACATGATTTGTTTCGCAAAGAAAACTACACAGAGTACAGACCTATCTCATTAATGTCGAGGAACCAATTTCCAATGTAGATAAAGCTGGTCGCTTTGCATTTGTGCTGATGATTGTTCGTGCTTTCTTTTGTGTAATTATTCACACGCAGGTAACGCTATTGTCATAGGTATGTTTTGTTTTAAGGTGTGGATATGCAAATAAATACGCCTAGTTTGCATGTCGTATAACTGTTGATAAAACAAGCATGTTATGCACTTTTATATGAGTCAGCTTCCTAATACCACTGTGGTAATCTATTGTACGGTAAGTGGTTGTGGTGATGTATACTTATCATAGACAGAGTTATGCATACAGACATGTAATTATGCAACACATGTTGAAACATGGCACAATTATCTTCTGAAATATCATTAACTTCAAATCAACAAGGACTATCGGAGTCCTGCCAGCGCTCTGTTTTAACTTATGAATGCATTTCAATACGTTAGATGTCGCCAGTTGTCACGTTATAAAGGCACTTTAAAGATTTAATTTGGATTGTTTTCTTTTGAACTTAAACAGCATTTTTCACTAAAGAAGCTGTTATATCAATTCAATAAATTGGAGTATTGCACTGAAGGTCATTGTCATTTAGTTTAAGATAGTGTAGGCCTCATACCCTGGCAATTAATTATTAAACTTTATTTATACTTGGTAATGGACTAGTTGACTTTAGAAGTGAAAACAATGTGATATTGCAAACATGTGAAATATAATTTTCATATTTTGACTATAACTGCCGGAACTATCAATATTCTATTTTAGGAAAAAAATTGCATTATCGGTTTGATTGAGACTGTTCATGAACGGTAGTGTAACATGATCTTATCGTTCACGCCCTCTAGCCCCGGGTTGAGCATAACCTAATATTTAAAACTCAATAGTACGAACATTCGAGCTAGGCAGAAGATGTACGCATGTGAACCTTTATCGTGGGATTGTTATAACAGTTCATGTCTAGCGGGTGCGTTGACAATTTCTAACACTGCTTTACAACGAGAAAACAATGGGTGAAGTAAACAAAATGGAATTTAGTTGGAATATTGCTTATGAAGCCTGCGTATCACAGGTAACTGTCAAAAGTTATTAGTGAATTTAATATCGGAACACATATCATAAGAGTGATCAAACAATACTCATATCAATTAATAGTTAGGGTATTGGTGTTACCTATTCAAAACTAAAGTAAGAACAAGCATTTGAGAATGTACCGCCGATATATATATTATACAAATATCGGGCTCAGTCATATGAAACGATCGGAATGAATAATAGTCCCGATTGCAAACACCGGGATAGTCATAGTTTATTGCAATCGGTCACGTATTGTATTTCAAAAATGATGACAATTTTTATATAAAAAAATCGACACAATGAATCATTGCTGTCGCCGGTTGTCATATATTGCATAATCCGTGATTATAAGGCATACCATAAGAAGAACATTAACGTTGTTGTTTTGTCGTGAATACCATATTAATTGTATTTCACAGTGAAAACACTTTTAAGTTTCAATAATTCATCGCGTTGGAAAATGAAATCAAGTATGTTGTTCACTCCATGAGTATACACATCCCTTATTTTTCTGGTGAATAACACAACGTGATACGTTGATACATGGCCTTTGTGAGATACCTTAAACTAATAAAGAAATATGACGACAACTCTACACATTTGCAATAATTTAGGCTAATACTACTTTTCGTTTATTAAGATACTTTATTTGTCATATACTTTCCAGTCTAATAGTAATACCACTGTTGTTTGCGTTGTTTACATTTCACATGTGAACCATGATTTATTTCATCTCGAAGTGTGAACACTAATAGTGCTAGCACTGTTAAACATATTTCAGTTGTCTCACACCTCAAAGACAATGTTAAATCCTATATTTACGAAAAACTAACAAATGTGCAACTGCATTGAATAAAAATGTGTACACGAACCGCCATATACACATATAGGGCCAAATGAAAATGATGGATTACAATAGCGAATATTGCTTGACCGGACATGTTCATTTCTTTAAAGTTGCACTTAGCAATCAAATCGTGTAGCTTAACAACGCATCGGAACGTTGTACGTGCAGAAAAACATGTTTAAACAGCGTAGTTTTTTTTTTAAACAAGAACATTTTATTGTTCAAGAATTTGTGTTTTCGCTAGTTTTTGAAGATTATACACAATTGTAGTACTGTAGTCACAGGTACGATCCGGTTATTGTCATGTCGGTTCAGCATGTTCAAATGAAATTAAATGTCAATCAAAATGCATTGGTCTTAGTCGGCATAGACTTTAGGCTGAAGGCTTTACAGCACTAATGTGTGCCTTCACATACCGTACGTGGGAGGATTACGAAGGATATATTGGCAGGCAGGAGGAGTAAATCAGAATACATTGGCAGGTGGGTGGAATAAAGAAGGATAAACTGGCAGGTGGGAAGGGAAAATATTTATACATTGGCAGGCGGGCCGAGCATTGACAGATAGATGGAGTAAAGAAGGATACAATGGCAGGTGGCAGGAGTAAAGACGTATACATTGGCAGTTGGGTGGAGTAAAGTAGGATAAACTGGCAGGTGGAAGGAGTAAAGAAGTATACATAGGAAAGTGGACGGAATAAAGTAGGATATATTGGCAGGTGGAAGGAGTAAAGAAGTATTCATGGGAGAGTGGGGGGAGTAAAGTAGGATACATTGGCAGGTTGGAGGAGTAAAGAAGGAGTACATTGTAAGGTGGGCGGAGTAAAGTAGGATATATGGCAGGTGGATTTAATTTCTAGGGAAATTTACTAGCAAGAAGGTTCATACGTAGAAAAAGGACGCATATCGCGCGGGTAATTAATTGACTGTTTGTCATCGTATTTTAATCGCTTCTGTTTCCCAGTGGTGACGCATTGGATCGGAAATGTGTATAGTAGAGAACAGCAGTTTGTTCAGATGTGAATTAAATATGCATCAATCATATATTATTCAATACAATAATCGCAGAAATGAGAATTTCATTATATAATATGATTTATACCTAAATATTTGTTAATACACGTTTTACAATACAGTATAATCATAACATGATTTGCTTTTAGATCGCATTATGTGTATTTGCAAATAATGTGTTTCTCGTTCGTTTAATTCAAATAGAGCTTCGATGAAGCAATGAACTACCTTCAAATCAATGTGTTACGCGTATATATTACAATAGTGGCATGAACCCTTTTATCATGGTCGATGAATTGTTTTAATTGCATCCAATTTTAAATATAAATTATAGACTGTAAAGGGATAACGCTTTTAGTTGTTTTCAATATGCCGGGTACATTCTTCTTTAACGGCCTGAATGTATGTGTAATATTGTCGTAAATAACAATTAGTGATGATATAATAATACTCCAGCAAATGTAAGTAATGCATATCATTCATGGTCTTCGGAAAGTTTGAACCTAAAACATATCAAGACAGGATTTTCACTATTGATGTTTTGACTGTGTTTTCTCAAATAATGCAAGTCCACATTTAAATTAATTGCACCGCAGAAATTGTTTCTTTTCAATGGAAAACCGATATAAAAAGAAGCTCGAAGTGATATGTACACACTCCATTACACATCAATACACACTGCATCCGGCACTGTTCCTGGTTATTCATTAGAAAATGGAGAAATCAATATAGTTGTCATGCCCAACTTAAGGAGTATATCAACCGCATTATTAAGTCATTTAAAAAAGCTTGCGCATGACAATGTTCAGACAAATTCGCTGACAAACGTCAACATTGATGCAGAGAAAGGTTCCAAATGAAACGACTGCAATGTTTTGATGATCCTGGCGAGAAGACGGGGATATCATTTAGTTAACTCTGCACGTGAAAAGGTAGAAGTAAACGCCTGACTGGCAATGCAGCATTCCAGGAACACAGTCAACCAGAAACACGTACAAGAAAGTTGCATATTTATTCTGTGCTATAATCTGTCCTAGATAAATTGGCAGCGGTGTATACGAGTACCTCACTAACAGCTACGTTCAAATGATATTTAAGTTGACGCTTGAAAATGTTCATACAAAACGCCCATGAGCCAGGTCGAGAGAGCGCAATCCGCTAATGGTGTCAGTCGAGTTAGACATGATGACGCAGAAAACCTTGGGGTGTCAGCGCGACTAATCGAGATGAGCGAGCACGAGGGTACAATAACACATATACTTTGGTTCAGAGAAAAGTTTCAAATTAAATGACTGGCAATGT